>CDFI01106944.1:14975-43599 GCA_000826405.1 Acanthamoeba divionensis | reverse complement strand
CCCCCCCCCCAACAAACAAGCTGTGCAAAATTCATTTGCCCACCAAGTTTTGCTTTAATTCCATAAAAAAAAGAACCCACAGAGTTTTTGTCATGGTGTAATGATGATGATGATGATGATGTAACACATTAAATGTGATTTGTTATTGAAAAGCCTGGCCATTGCTCGCACTTGTGGGCGGTGGGGCTCTGTCCAGAAAAGCAGAGAATGGAAGTAGGCCACTGGGAGGGATTGCTTAGTGACCGTCGTGGTGGGGCGACAGCCATGGCAAGTCTTACTTGGCAGAGAGCAGAGCAGAGCAGAGCAGAGAGAAGGGAAGAGAGAGAGAGAGAGAACCAATTATAATAGTAATAAAATTCTTCTTCTTGTTTTGTTAAGCATTCGACCTCTGCGTTACATCACACTAATGAAATCTTAGGAAGCAAAGAAGGAAGGAAGGAAGGAAAGCAGGAATTCACTTAGTGTGCTTGTGAGGCCTGCCAAAACAACAACAACATGTACGTTGGGCTTTGGGGGGGGGGATGTGATACATGGTTCATCGGTCACCAGTCCTTGATCTTGGCGATGTGCGCTCCCAGGTGAGTCCTATCATTGCGATGGTGAGGTCCGTGGGCCTTGGACTTATAGGGATAGAAGACCTCGTGCATGGTGTCGTGGCCGAAGCTGTAGTCCTCAGCGTTGGCCTTGTGTGTCCACGTCGGGACGAGCACAGTCGTCACTACACACACACAGAGAGAGAGAGAGAGCAGAGAGAGCACACAGGGTTAGTCAGCTAATGTAAGTCTTTCAATGGTGTGTTGTGCAGCGCAAGAGAGAAGAGATGTGTGTAAGCTGGAAGCATAGAGCGGAGAAGAGGTTCCATCCACTTTTGAGAATAGAATCTTCTGACAAAAGCGCAAAACAACAGATGGAAAGAGAGTTCATTGATGAACTCGTCGGTCTATCATTTTTCGCTTTGAGAGGCTTCTGAAACATCAAAAATCTCCGATTTTGTACCAAAATTGCATAGAGATGAATAGTTGTGCCCATCCCATTCAAATGCACTTCCCCCCCCAAAAAAAAACCAAGCATTTTCACTTTACCTGGTCCTTGGATTCTGGGAGAAAGAGCCAGCTGTCTCATTTTGAGGGCCCATGACTTCCAGATAAGATAGTGCCGTCTCTGTTTCTTGAACAAGCGCGCTCTGGAGGGCTGCAATTGACGATTGGGCTGGGCCGGAAGTACCCCCTTCAGTCTCGGCTGCTCTTCTCCAGTTGCTCTCAACATCTTCTGCAAGAAGCTCAGCCCAAGGCCAGATTCGCCTATCTTGATAGAGTACCAGCCGAGTTTCATCTCTTCGAGTTCAAAAAAATTTGATTTGATTGATTTGATTGTCTCTGGTGTCCGCCACACAATTTTTTGAATTGATCAATTTTCCAAGAAAAGGAGTTCCAACCCCTCCTTGGGCAGACTTATGATGATAGTTGAGGTTGGGTGCCCAAACTGTGAGGAAACCATGGCTACACTTGTATTCTCCTCCCTTATTTAAACAGGTTTCCTTCACTTCCCTAAATTCTCTAGGTTGGTCACTGATCAAAAGAACAATCCTTTGAAAAAGATCAAGTGTGGTGGAACTGGGTGCTGGTCAGTTGCCAATGCAGCAAAGAATCGTTCACCCCATCCTTCGAAGAAAACGGTAAGACCTTTTGTTTCAACATTTTAATTAAATTTTTGTTGTTAGTTTAAAATAGGCACACTAAATTTCAGTGTGTGGCTTTTTCTAATCATTGGCCAATGGGTAGCACATGTGTCGGCGCCACAACCTGATACAGGTATCTTTGCACTTATTTATCAGTTCGACCACACGACGAGGCAGGTATGGCCCAACAGCAACCACAACATGGTTGTTTAGCTCCAGGGGGAGAAGAAAAACAAGTTCTTATTCTTAACGACTGTAACCTTCAGAATTCCACTTCCAATGGGCTTGTGCAAATACAGGAGAGTGCAAACAAAGAAGAAGGGCCAAGTGGTAGTCCCATTTGCAAGATTATTAATGATGGCTACGGCAGTCTAGGAAGGAAACGCCAATCTTTTGTGCACTGCCTTGAGGAATGCACTAAAGATCCAAGAAGAATGGCATGGTTGTACGTACACAGCTTCTCCACCAGATTATAGTCTATATAATGTGTTTGTTTTGAATCCGCTGAACCAAAAACCCAAAACCTAAGTGCCTTTGGCTGTTGCCACGTGATGCACAATGTATACCTTGCTGCAATAGGGCTTTCTTACTTCATTGGTATTTTCAGCTCCTCTCCCTTGTAATTCTGTTTGTGCATTGTTCTGGTCTATATTAATCCAATGAGACATAACGATTATTGTTGGCAGGGTATCTGGCAAGTGACTCTAAATATGGGATGAAGTCTGCATTCTCCTTTGCTGCTCTGATGTTAAACCTTTGGCTTCAAATTCGATTTCTGAGGACTGCCAACTCTCAATCTTCATGCCAGTAAGGAATTCCCAATACTATCCAGTTTGTGAAACAATTGAATGTTTAATGTTTGTGCTCTTTTTATTGTAGATATGAGAGGGCAGGGATAGTGCTGCTGTTCAAGTTTGTCTTTGGCATTTTGATTTCTACCTTTTTGGTACACTTTCTCTCTCTCTCTTCTTTTTTCTCTATCCTTCTTTTATGAGCTAAGCTTATTGACTCTTTCTATTTGTGTAATTGGCCAGATGCATTTTGATAAAGTCTATTATGATCTGCAATTGACAAGCCTCCTCATCTCTTTAGTGTTATTCATTTCCTTCATCATCTTGGTCATATGTGGAACAATCATGCTCTTGTGGATCAGACCTTCTTTTAACTATGAAGAGGATTTAATCAGCCAAGGCTCTACCTTACCTGCTCTGAAATCAGTTGACAGTGACTTGGAAGTTGCCATGAACACTCTTGTCTTGCCAGCTAAGGAATGATTGTAAAGAGAGAACCTTGAAATTGTATTCAAAACACTCACAAGCAGAACTCATTTAATCAGCAAAACATAAATTCAAGTGCTTTTGAGATGATTCCTTTGGCAAATCTCTTCTTCTGTTCTCTTTGCTTTGCTTTTTTGTTTTGTTTTGTTTTTTCTGACACAATGCAGGAATTCCCCTTGCATTCCAATCATTCTTGAGAAGAATGAGGTGGATAATTTTAATGTGTGAGGCGTCAGTGGTATAGAGGCAGCATCCTTGCCTTCCAAGCATGGGACCCGGGTTCGATTCCCGGCTGACGCAACATCACTTCTTTTGGTTCTTTTTGTTTGTTGGCCAAACAAGTTCAGAAGTGTTTTGTGGATGGAAATCTTCTTCTTCTTTTGTGTCTGCGTTCTTTTTAAAAGAACTCTGTTGTGAATATTAATTTACTCTCGTTCGTGTTGTGGTATATTTGTTGGTGGTGGTGGTGGTGGAGGAGGAGGACTGGTCAAGAAAGACCGAGAGTGGTTGCATGGAGCCCCAGGACTTGCCCACTGACAAGTTGACACAATTGGGCACTCGCAGCTGTATTGCGTTCTCCATCTCGTATTTCACAATTGCCTGTATGACAAATCAGACTTGTCAGAGCAGAGAGCAGAGGGAGCAGAGGAGAGAGCAGAGGAGTGAACAGAGAGAGAGAGAGAGAGAGAGAGAGAGAGAGGACAGAGAGAAACGAGGTGCTTGCTTGCCTGTACATCGGCGAGATCTTCTTCAGGAAGCTCAATGACGAGCTCATCGTGTATCTGCAATGCGATGTGCGGTGCAGTGAGACCGCGAGCAACTACATCGGGGGGAGCGCTCTTCACGGGCGACCGCGACGCAGAGCAGGACTGCTGCAAAGAGGTCAGATGGTAATCTTTCCATTTGCTCTCAAACTGCTTGGCAATGTTGACCATGGCGATCTTGGCCATGTCTGCTGCCGAACCCTGCAACAAAAAACCAAAGAAAAAAGTGTTGTGAGTTATTTTGCGCTGAGTTTCAGACACTTCATTGTTACTTTTGATATGCACAGGTAGAGATTAGTTTCTAGCTCTTTGTAACATTGTTAATAACCTGGCATATTGTATTCACAGCACAACGCTCTGCCGCTTTCCTTTCATTTGTATTGCTGGAATTGATGTCTGGAAAATAACGTCTCCTGCCTAATACACAAAAACACCACAGCACAAAAACAAGAGGTAGTAGAATTCCCTTTCTGCAAGAGAAATAACGTTGCTGGAACTGAAAGCTGTGCGCGTGTTACCTGATATTGTCTCTACAAAGCCCTTCTTTCTACAAATTTCGACTGTCCTTATGAGGAAGTCATTAACCCTGAGAAGAAGATTTTCGTAAGTAAAACCACAAACGTTGAATGACATTTAGAAAGGAAAAAGCTCATACCCTTTAAACGTTTGTTTAAATCTTTCAAGAAACGCTGCTGCCTGGTCGCATGACACTTGCAATCTCTCTGCAAGCGATTGAATACCCATGCCATACAGTATACCATAACACATTCCTTTGGCCTAAAAAAAACATAAAACATAAATATTTTAATGCCGCATGCTGACTTAAGGGTTGGTGAGAGTCAGTACGTGAGCTCTTTCTTCTTTGGAAACCTGTTCAGCAGGTTTGCACAGCCACTGAGAAGCAATCATTACAAACAAATCTCCACCACCGTTTAGAATTTGAAGCAGAACAGGATCCTTAGAGAAATGTGCCATCAACCTAGTATATAGAGAGGTTAAACACAGACTGACTGCTGAGTCGGATGTATATACCTCAACTCTAATTGCGAATAGTCAGCAGAGAGGAGAATGCAATCCTTAGTAGCTACAAATGAACTCCTCAGTGATATTGTAACTTCTTGCGGTGCACTGCCTTCGTCATCGAGAATAAATGAGACCTAAGGGGAGGGATACGATTTTTAACGGGGGAAGTACAGAGAATTAGTGGGACAAACTGTTCACCTGGTGAGGTATGCACTGCAGATTTGGGTTCTTCACTGCAAGCCGTCCAGTGGGAGAGTTTGTTTGCATCCAAGAGGCGTGAATCCTGTCCATGCCCAATGTTAAGTTGAAGCGTACATATTTTGGAAGTACGTCAATATACTTCGTAATTAACCCTGTTATCTTTCGATGCTCCAAGATTATGGCTGGCAAGGGATGAAAGTCCTTGATCGCCTTTAGTACGTCCTTGGAAGTGCTCCACCTTGGTCCCCCACTCTTCTTCACTCGCTTGTTGGTGGTGCTCTTTTGTCCTAATATCTTCCTTCCTGTAGCATTGGATGTCCGCTTGCCAGATGGATGGGCAAGTCCAATCTCGTCAAACAGTATGACCCCAATTTCCATCGAAGATGTGAGAGAAAATTCTCGTTTGGCAACTGAAAACGCCTTCCGCTCCAGCGAGCGCAGTTTTTCCTCCATCAGATCTCTGTGCCTCTTGCAGTCGTGAATCGTGAAGCCTATGCCCCAATACTCCATTTTCGCCTGCAATATGCTGTTAGATTATCTCACCTTATCTTGATCCTTCCTGTTCGTTAATAAACAGCTCACCAAAACAGGAAGGAGAGGCATCTCAAGGTCGCGGAATGGCATATACACACAATCATGGTTTAACCGCTCCACCAGTTTGTTCATTAAGATCCATGATTGCACTGCCTATGTTGTTTTGTTGCATAATTATAATTTGGCACAGTGAAATAGTTCTGGAACTGTAATTGTGCGGCACAGAAAACAAAAGCATTACCTGTTTGCATGCGTGATGCTGTGGGGATGGTGCTCTTCCGTGGACCTTCATAGAATTAGCATAATGTGCTGTTAAAGCGTCCAGGGATCCTTCACATTTATCTTCAGGGTTTAGTACCCACGCTCCAATTCTGGGGTCAAACAATTGGCTTTTTACTGAGAAACTAAATTAGCCCAACAGCTTGTTGTTTACTACAGTGAAGAGAATAGTACCTATGATGCCTGCGTCAATCAGAAGACGTAAGGGTTCCAACATGTCATAACAAATTGATTTCTTTTCTTTACTCTCCAGCACAGATTGGATGCCAGCCCACCTAATTAGGAGATGTTAGACCCAACCAAAGAGTGAAAAACCAGCTTCTGTAGTACCTCTTCAAATTGGGTGTCTTACTGGCTTCGTTGAAGAGAGGGATGTGGTACACAATGTCGTGGGACCAGCAAACAGCTATTGCGGCAAATGACATCTTACCACCTTCCTATTATAAAGGAATCCCTACATTAAATAACATTTAGGGCTTAGCATGATTGTTCTTACAAGTGCTTGGCCTGGTTTCGTTAGGACAAATGCCCATGCACTGTTGTTCTGAATCTGCCACTGGCCCAAGAACTCTTCATACTGTATACTATCTTCCATGGATGTCTTTGATTCATCATTTTCAATAATATTCACGATTTTATATGGCAATGATGGTTTTGCAGCAGGTTGTTCAATTGCTTGTTCACAGCTTTTTCTTTTCGCCTTTGGGGTGATACCCACGGAAAACAGAGATGCCTGCCTCATCACTGATTTGCTAGTACCTAAACAAGTGATTATAAATTGCAGACTGTTCTTAGTAAGTGCAACACAATTGGGGCGTTTTGTTTAAAGGTACCTGCGGGTCGTGGAGGTGTATGTTGTCCCTCTGGCAAGGGATCTCGGAGAACAGTACTCGTAGCTTGAGCCCTATGATCGTGAGGTAGGTCCGAATGTTTCATTATGGTAGGCGACCGCTTTGTACCATTTCTCTCAATAGCGTCAACATCTGAATTGCTTTTCCTCTTTCTTGGAGTCCATGGTATTTCCTTGATAGATTTCTCTTCAAGAGTTGTATTGTCCTTTGTCTCTCTTTCACTTGGCAATTCATTATTTTGTATTTGTGGCTGATTTGTTTCAAGGTTAAGTTTTTTTGGTATTGGAAGCTTTAGGTTTGCTCTTCGCTTCAAACGTTGTAGTGGAGATTCCTTTCGTCTCTGACCTGCAATAGGGGGCTTGAGAGGAGATTTCTCAACATCGTGATGTATATTGAGTAATTGTGGGTTTGGTATTGGGGTAGGATTTGATGCAGTGCCCAAATAATTGGATAGCACTTTTGCTGAAGAATACAAAGTCAATGTTTGATTTGCTGTTTGTGAGAGAGAGGAGAGTTAGCGAGAGGGGATATTTCAATATAAATATTATCTGTCTGAATGCGAAAATGAGAGAATACACTCACCCAGGATTTTTTGAGCATTTGTTACAATAAGTCGTGCAATACGTCTCTCCACTTTATCGGAGTGTATTGCTTGGCTTGAATTCTTTTTACTTCGAAAAGGCGAAGCATTCCTCAGATGCAATGCAATTTCTTCTGATGTAGCGGATGCAACGGCAGCAACAGTACGATATCCAGCATTATAGAGGGCCCTATTATCCGTATTAGGAAGAAAAAAGATGATTACGCACTGTAACATTAATGCAAATGGTCAAAAAATTACCTGGCGTGAAAATTCTTCATTTCTGGTATTTGGACAAGTGGCAGGATATCCATTTGGGCACCAAAGTTGAGTCGATCCGTGAACTGAGAAATAAGAAGATGCATGTCCCACCACCCGAGCCTTTGGCAAAATATTGAGACCATGCCTGCAAATGTTGCTCCTGTAGTCTGCAGCCCTTGCAAAATACCCCGTGCCACACCGTATCTTGTTCATGTGAGAATCAGAAAGGAGAAGACAATAGCCAAACAGAGGTGTAAAAGGTACTTGGAGGATAATTCACTAAAAGGCAGCTCGCTGATAAGGTCGCTCAGGATCATAGCAGCATAGAAGCGCCGATGGATATGGGCAACCTATACCATGAGAAATAGGGTAAGTTCTACCAAATGTCTTGAACCCCGTAGAGAAGGCCTCTACCTTATCATGAGACTGAAAAGCTGGAGGAGAATGAGAGGCCTTCATTAGATAACGTTCTGTTACGCCAACAAGTTCTGCGATTCTCTTCACTGAAGAGCTTGCAGATACATACATCTGTAAGTATCTTTTGGAAGAAAAGGTATGAAAGTTAACTTCAACACGTTAAACTTGCCCTCAGAATTGCAAGAGAACTACCTGTTCCAGTTTGGCTCAATGTGGTGAAAGATGGGTGTTACTTGGTAGACGAGGTGAAGCTCGTGATCCAAGACAAAATTCTTGCGTGCCTTTGAGAGTTCTTCAAAAACAACCTAACCAAGCGCAAATGTTGAATGTGCCAATTTAGTTCGGGAAAATAGCCGCTAGACTAACTATTGTAGCTTAACATACAAGCCCTTCTTCAGGGGCCAATGCTGAGGTCACGGTTGCTGACGCAAGTTTAGTGGGTCGGTATTTCTGTTCAGCCTTTGACCATTCTATGAATTCATTGTGTACTAGATAAGCTAGAGCATCTTTTGATACTGAGTGTACCTCATCGTAAGTCCTGGAGAAAGGTTTTAAACAAATTAACAACAGTGCATCGTGCCTATGATTTACATTGCGATAACAAAACAAACCGTTGTTTTGCGAAAAGGGTGCATCGTATATAACGAGCAATATCATGGACAGTCTCCACGACTCCATTAGTGATCACTTCCAACAAAGGTCTGTTCAAGATAAGAAGAAAGGTTTGTTCTCAGGTATTAATTGTATAAGAATACACATCAAATCAAACACAGTCAAGCTGACAGAAACCTTATCATGCCGTGGCGATCTTTTGTAAGGCAGCTCAGCAAAGGTACCAGGTCACTCTGCATTAGCTGCGCGGCTTGTGACCTTTCTCCCTCACGCATTATTAAATATGACTCGCCTGAGCAGAAGCACTAAATTAGAATACAGATCTACCGCCTCACGTTCCATACAAATTTTTGATGATAACTGAAGGAAGGGTGGCAACCATAATCATCAATCCCAGTCCTTCCAGCTCTTCCCGCCATCTGCTTGTAACGGGTTGCGTCGAGCCCTTCCGTTCCTATCTTCGCAGTCCTAAAAATGACTCTCCGAGCTTACGCAATACGTGAGCCCTTTAGATGAAAACAGCACTGTTGGATGAGACTCTAGTCAAAAGAAAGCTGCATATATACCGGGTAAATTGACTCCCGCTGCAAGAGTTGATGTAGCAATAAGAATTGATATGACTCCCTTTCTGAAGCCAGCTTCAACTATGTCTCGCTCCTCAACAGTTAATCCTAGTTACAGAATACATAATTTACATACATAAATCTATTTTGTTTTGAAGAGGCGTAACAAGAAAAATGGCATTCGTCTTTAGCAACAACAAGAGCCTACCTGCGTGGTGATATGCAACACCATAAGGAACACAAAATTCTAAAGTAGGGTCTAGCCCTGCTGGAGTTTTCGCCAGCTGGGCCACAATAAACGCCCGCTCGTCTTTTACAGCATCTCTTATCTTTAGGGGCTAAGTAACAAATAGGCCAAAGTTTGCTTCAATTTAAAACCAACAAACAATTTAATAATTTAAAAATACCTGAACGCATGGCAAAACTGTTGCTATATGCTTGCAGGTCTGTTCACAGGCCTTCCTGGTGGGGCAGAAAACAAGCACAGAGTGACCGCTTGCCACCACTTCTGCGCACAATCTCACCACCTGTAGAGAGAAATGAATTAACGCTAATCACCACTGTAACATTACATTATGCAATCAGCAAGACGTATTAAAGCTTACATGATCAGGATCTTCCTCCTGGGCTGATGGAAGGGTTCTAACAAGCTTCAAGTCCGCATCATGCACATGATTGCCAATTTTGACGTATTCTTTCAAAGGCACTGGACGAAAATGAGTTAGATACAAAGAGGCCCCTGTTATAAAATTAAAGATGTGTGTCAATCTTTTTTTGATCTTATGATGTCCCGTTCTTCCTCTGTTACCCAGCCATTGTCGCAAGGAATCTGCATTAGGGATTGTAGCTGAAAGTCCTACAATCTGCCAACCATTTGATTTGGCGTATAATAGCTTTGTAACCATAAGCTCCAGCAGATATCCTCTGTCTGTATCACCCATCATATGGACCTGTTTGTAGACAATTAAGATTAAATGTACAGAGTCGGCTGTTATTGAGATTTGTTTTTTCTCCTACGTACCTCATCTATAACTACAATTCCAACTTTATTCAGCTTTTCCTCCTCCATAAGACGGTTTATTAGACTGTTGGCCTAGTAAAATAGAGAAATATTATGATAACTGCTAACCAAACAAGAAGAATCAATTTGAAATGCAATACCTTTTCTATTGTGCAAACTGCTACATCAATATCTTCGTCGTCGTCATTCTCTAAAAAGAGTCCACCTTTGTTTGCATAGTACCCTCGCACGCACACATCTAAGGACTTGAAGACTTTGCTGAGGTAGGCCACTTTCTCTGTCACTACACTTACAAAGGGTAGAATGAAGAGTGCTTTCTTTTTAAGTTGTAACAATGTACGCAGGATCAACAATTCTGCAACTAGAGATTGAAGAGAACTATCATTTAGTGCCTCAGGTTAAAATAACTGTAAGGTTATAACAGTGTACCTAGTGTCTTGCCACCGCTCGTTGGAGCCGTATAGACAAGATTCTTTCCCTCTAGCACACCTTCAGATTGCAGACATTCAACCTGCCACTGATATAGACGTCTAACCCCATGTTCAGCATACGTGGCGCATCTGTTTATACAACATTAACGCAACGGCCGCACGATATCACCAATTTAGAACATTACAAAGAGAGAAATCAAAAGATCATACACTGATTCGGGTACACCCCAATACTGGAGACTGTATTCTTCTCCATTCAGTGGAAGGGCCGCCACTTCATTATCTTCAGGCCTTCTAGTATTTGGCAGAAGAGGAAGAGACCTCATATCCACATCGGTTTCAATGCATTTTGGGTTAATGTTTGGCAGAAGAAGACTTCCCTTTGGTTTCTGGCTGCTGTTAGCTTCTGCCAGAGCTGAAACTTCCCTCATTGACTCCACTCCGCTAAATACCTGAATTGTATTTACTAGATATTAGATCGCTGTGGTATATTGAGAGAGAGAGAGAGAGAGAGAGAGAGGAGAGACCTGGCTCATTGGAAGTAAGAGAAAATCATCCCCGCAGGACATTCTCTGTTGCAGCTGCATTACTTTGTGGTCGATGTGATGGTTATTCCTATTTCCTTCCAGGTCTACAGCAGATGAGAAAAATGCTTGGGAAATTGCTTCATAGCACTTTCCTTTTAGCTTTTGTGATACTGGTTGCATTTCAGCGCATGATACTTGTATTGTAGTATGAGGTGCAGCCCTCTCATCTTTTAACATCCTATCCCCCAACGGATTGTTCACTGCATCAAACTGCTTCAGCCCAATTTGCTGCATTTGTACTTCAGCCTGTTGTATCTCTTCCTTTCCCATGGGGAGAGTTTGGTCCAGCGTATTGTTCTTCTCACATTGGAAAGATTCACTTTCCTCAAGTTCATTCCTGTTGTTCGTTTGCCCTTCTATGTCTTGTCTTTCCAGCATCTGAACTTCCAAGTCTGCTTCAATTAGATCTCTTTCCTGTATTCCTGCTTCAACTTGCAACAACATCTCAGTCATGTTCATATCATTCCCCTCTCCACTTTCATTTGTAGATTGTAAGGGATCAAAACTTTCATTGCTGCTGTTTTCCACAGGCATTGGGGATACGGGACTCTCTCTTTTCGAGGGCACACCCCTAGGAATCGGTGATACTTTGGGCGACAAAAGCTGCGCATTAGGCACAGTAACTGTGTTATTGTTCCTGGTAACAGCACTTGCGCCTCCGTAGTCCTCTTCCATTACTTCAGCATCAACTTGTTGTTTGCTGTATCCTGGTGGTGGACAGTGCTGGTGCTCAACATTATCCAGCAGATGGAAAATATCTGCAAGAAAATCTTGATTCTGAAGATCTTGAGTAAAGCCTGCGCTTCTGGCTACCTACCCAGTTTCATATAAAGGTAAAACAACCAGGTCAGAGGGGTTTGAAAAAGTTTTGTTTTTACAGCAAGAAGGGGCATTTACGTTTGCAGGTGGAGTTCTCTCTAAATACTTCTGTCTTCCTGGGTGAAGCGCATTGTTCTGCTTGGATGCATGAATATGTGTGTGTTCTTTTGCAATGGACTTTGTTTGCTCTGTTGCTGGCTCGAATTGCAGCTTGTGTGAGCTGGTTTGGCTTCTCTGTGCCTTTCCTATTACGTTTAGTGAGTAAAAAATGGTGCCAAACAAAGATGCAGAAGGGGAGAATTACTATCGCCAGTGGGAGAGGAATGTGGAGACTTGTAGGGAGTCTTTGGAACACGAAATATGTGTGCTCTGGGCATTTGCTGGCGCTGAGACTGCTGATTGTGATGGGTTGATACTGCTTTCGTAGGGAGTTGGAGAGACCCCTTATTTGCTGGTTGGGGTGGACGTGCATGCTTCTTATTATTACCTTGTTCAAGGGAATCAATCAAGCTGAAAACGCTCTGCCAAACCAGGAAGATGATTCATTATATCATAGTTTTTCATTATGAGAAAATGCATTACTAAAGAGAGAGCTGCAAAAGAGAACTAAGTGACTTACCTCCATAAATTCAGGATCTAGGGGGCTTGTGGCAGCAATGTCATTCATTCACCCTCAGTACTGCATGATCATCAAAAATGAAAAAATTCTTGGTATTAAATTCTCCACAACAACATTTAAGCGCACCAGGATACAACTGGACAAACTTAATTAAAGGTGAAAATTATTGGACCGGTTAAATAATTCATGCTTGAATTTCATTGGATTTAAAAATTGTTTTTATGATTTTTAATTGGCTAGTATTAAACTAACATCCGATTTGCGGAACTTTTTATATGATTTAATAGTGGTTAAATTTTATCCGTTTGATTTTATAGTGGTGGATATTTCGGATAAATATTTCTACCACTGGAAAATCAAATGGATAATATTCACCAATCCTAATTCAAAAATATCCACAAATGATTTTTGTAGACATTACTTCCTTGTCTACGGAAGAAGCACACGGAGTTTGTTAGGGATTCAGCGAATTGCGAAAAAGAAGCAAACGAGAAGACCATAAAAAGGGACGATGTGTGTCCAGTTTTCTTTCTTTTTTGATTTTGTTTCTCTGTTGGTGCAGAGATGAGAAGAAAGAGGCAAATCCCTCCTGTGCGTCCCACTGCTTTGACTCTTAGGAGGAAAAAGAGGAAACAACCAGGTGGTTGTGGTGATGGCAACCAGTTGGAGAAGGAAAATGTAGACAATAACAGTGATCTGAAGACGCCAACAACAGATCGCCCTCAGCTTGACTGTTCTATATGCTTTGAGGGAATCACTTCGGCACAGGGGGAGCTGAACAGTTGCACACACTTGTTTTGCTTTGACTGCATCAAAACATGGGCTGCAAAGAGCAATCTGTGTCCTTTATGCAAGATGAGATTCACAGTGATCAACAAAAAGCTGGTAGGTGACTGTGACTCACTATTGTGTTTATTATCCACACCTTGCACCCTTTTCATTCTTGGTTTGTTGCAGATGCAACCATTGACTCCCAGCAAAAGATCCAGAGTGGAAAAGATCAGAGTCAGAAAGAGGGACTATCAACTTAGTGACAGTGAGGAAGAATATTACAGTGCTCAGATTCTAGCAGAGGCTGAAGATGATGAAGAAGAAGCAGAAGATCTAGATCAGTACGTAGAGGACAGCTTCCTTGTTGATGGCTCAGATGATGGAGAAGAGGGATTCTGGGATGCTGATTACGTCCCTCGCAGTGCCCACTTTGAGGCACGCTTGTCACAGCTGAATCGTAATTCCAGAGCAAGAGGCAATTTTCTGATTGCCTTGGAGGATAGCTCCAGCTCTGAGTCTGAGTTTGAACCCCAGGCTGGCTTTGGTGAAGAAGAAGAAGTGGACTCATTGCCTAATGATGAGTCTGATGACTCACTGTTGTTTGAGAAACAACTGGAAGAGGCCAAGGAACTCTCTTTGAGGGAGTCATCACGCAGGGGGGTTGGCGGCAACCGTGGGCGTGAACATGAAGAAGAGAGTTTGGTTATTGATTTAACTGCTGATAGTCCAGCACCATCCTCAAGGAATGCCTTGAGAGAGGCGAGAAGAAGGGCGCCAGCAGTAGCTGTGCCAAGTGAGGAAGCAAGCAGGATAGGGAGGAGAAGAAGAAGAAGACAAAGTGAAACTCCTTCGAGTGCACGCAGACACACTTCTACACAGACCACTTCCAGCCATCAAGATGAAGCTAGTGAGGAAAGTGATGACAGCTGGCTGGCACGTACCTTGTTCTGAGAAGAGAGAACTTCTGACCTCTCTTATCACAACAACAACAACAATACCCCCACACCTGTACATGTATTAAAAAGAAAAACTGTTCTTCTTGTTTGAATTAAATTACAAATGTGAATGAAAGCTTATTAAAATAATATCAAGATTGCTATAACACACCACAATTTTTTTCCCACGTAGGACACTGCATGGCACAGTGCAAAACGCATGGCCTGTTCTGCATCAACCCAAAACTAGTCCTGCTTGCTTGCCCAAAGGGTTTTTGTTCAGCATCGTCCCAATACAATGTAATTAACAAATTAACATTGAATGAATTAATTCTGCACACGTGGCCACTCGCGAGGTAATTCTCCGAACAGCAAATGAAAAATCGGATAATTTCGGATTTTGATCAGATCAGCCAATAGGAATATTTTTCGCGATTTTTTTACTAAATATGAAACATATAGTCAACCAATTGGAGGAATTAATTCTATGGACATGAGGGGGAGGCTAACAACATCCAGCAAGCTGTGAGGAGGCGGAGTGTGTGCGACTTTTGTGGTGTGTGTTTCCTCTCCCTTTCTGTGGCCTTTCGTCTTGTGCTCCTCTGCACACTCTGGTAGCCTCTCTCTCTGCACACTCACCATGACGATCACCACTACCACGGCCATAAACCAGAAGGGGGCCAAGCAAGGAGCATCATCATCTGAGCGAATGCCCATCATCGAAAAGCAAAATCCTCCTTTCACCCTGACCCAGCTCAAGAAAGCAATCCCTCCACATTGCTTCAAACACTCCCTCCCTGTATGCACTTCTCCCCCCATCAACTTTTCCGCCTTGTGTGTACTGTGACTGTCACTTATAGCAAAAGTCAATATTTATATTGCCTGGGAAGGAAGCACTGCACTTTGCAAAGACAGTGTTTGCATCTAATTGTCATGCTTCTTTGAATGCACTCCCAACTTAAAGATCTCCAAAAAAAAAACAAATAATTTTCTGAAAGCGGTGAAAATTTAATCTCACCACACTCAACTTATTTGAATTTTCCCAACCGTGAATGTGTGGCTTTAGATCTCGTTTGCGTACTTGGCAGCCGATTTGGTGGAGGCTGTTATTGCTGTCTTCGTGATTCTGTACGTGGACGGCATTACCCAGGAGAATGTGCT
Source organism: Acanthamoeba divionensis (assembly GCA_000826405.1). Taxonomy (NCBI): domain Eukaryota; phylum Discosea; order Longamoebia; family Acanthamoebidae; genus Acanthamoeba; species Acanthamoeba divionensis. The sequence continues at coordinate 28,215 of CDFI01106944.1, read as the reverse complement.
CCTGAATTGGGCCGCTTGGCTCGCCTACTGGTTCTATCAAGGTATCAACAATTGTTTACTCTCAAATCTTTCAGTGAGATCTTTCTTTTGCTTCCAAAATTATCTTATAATAACTTCAGAACTAGAGGCGGGCGGGGTCCTCTAATTCAAAGTAATCATGCTCTGATTATTTATTTATTTTTGGTTAATCGTTGTGTCATCCCTCTGATCTCTTCCTCGGGAGCGCATGCTCACCATGTCGAGGCTCCTTTGGCTAACCGATCTAATCTGATCTCAAGGAACTACCTGGACTGGTCTGTGGGTGCTGGCCCATGAGTGTGGTCACGGTGGCTTCACCCAGTATGAATGGCTTAACGACCTTGTGGGCTTCCTCGTTCACACTCCACTGTACGTCACCAAAGCATTAGTTCTTCTTTGTTGCTCATTCACTTGCTATAATGTGGCCTCTCTCTCGCTCTGGTGGACTGGGGTATGCTTACTGTACTTTTATTGTAGATATGTTCCTTACTTCTCGTGGAAGTATTCCCATGCCAAGCATCACCACTATACCAACCACATGAGTCTCGACGAGCCCTTCGTGCCCACCAAGGCCACACCGGAGTTGGTCAACCAGATTGAACAGGGAAAAGTGGCAAACCCCAATAAGCCAGCCAAAACGTTCTATAACTACATCATTCATCCCATTGTCGTCCTCATCATCGGATGGCCTCTCTATCTCGTACGCATGCACCTCTGACAGGGCGAAAGAACATTCATCTTTCTATAGCACTCTATCTTTTTTAATCTTTTGCTCCTCTGACAAAGCCTTGTGTAGGCATTTACTGATATACTGGTTTTTTATTTCAATGAATTTAGGCCATCAACACTTCTGGACCTGCTAAGCCTCGTTTGACCAGCCACTATGACCCAACAGCCCACATCTTCAAAAACAAATCTAAATGGACAATTATCCTTTCTGGTAACACTTGCACATCTCTCTCTCTCTCTCTCTCCTCCTCCTCCTCCTCCTCCTCCTCTATGTAACTATTATTTAATTTAATTTATTTACATATCCACCTTCAGATCTCGGATTGGTGGCGTGGACCTTTGCTCTGTACAAGCTGGTGGAGTTGTTCGGTTTTGGCCTTATTTTCAATCTCTATTTGCCCACTCTATTGATTACGAACAGCTACCTAGTCTCCATCACATTTTTGCAGCACACAGACTTTAAAATTCCTCACTTTGAGAGTCATGAGTGGACTTGGCTCAGGTTTGTTGAAACAGACAATGCTCCCAGTTGTGGTTGTTTGTTGTTCGATGTGAAGCTCTTACCTTCATGTGTCCCTTTTGTTCACTATATTAGGGGTGCCTTGTGCACTGTGGACAGGTCTTTGGGTGCCTTCCTCGACTACAAGACTCACCACATCGTAGACACACACGTTGTTCACCACATATTCTCTTATTTGCCATTCTACAATGCACAGGTTCAAATTCCTTTGCTTTACTTTTTTCTGTTTATTTTAATTTTTGTTTGTTTGTTTGTCACTTCAGTTAAGTGATGATGAGCTGATGGTTCTCTCTCTCTCTCTCTTGTTTTTCAACATTACCAGGAAGCTGCCAAGGCCATTGAGCCCGTCCTAAAGGAGTATCACTGCAATGAGCGTAAAGGCTTTGGTCATTTCGTGTGGATGTACTTCAAGAATTGTGCTGAATGCAACGTCAAAACAGGAGAGAGTGGAGTACTCCATTTCTTCAGAGAAGAAATTAAGCACAATAAGTGAAGATGATGAAGAAGAAGAAGAAGAACACAACAACATCAACAACAACAACAGAACAAGTCACAACAACAACAACACGAACCTTCTCTATTGTTGTTGTTGTTGTGGCAAGACCTCAACTCAAATAAAAGAGGTCCTGGTGTTTGAATTGCAAACTCAAAGAGAAAAACGTCCTTGTTTCTTTGGTGTTGGGTTTTTCTTTTTTTTTTTGATACTTTGAAATGATGGTCTCTGAAACCTCACAAGACACTCACTGGTTGTCTCGTCATTCATTCACGCAAGTTTACTATTGGGCGAAAATTTCGAAAACAAAATTTAATCCTTATTATGGGGGGGGGTTGTTTGCAAAAAGACAGAAGTCAGAGCAAAGAGCAAAAGGTGAGAGAGATGGCAGCCAACGACGAAAGATACGAACAAGTTGCCAGAGTCATTGATCAATATGGCGCGCCCAACCCACAGTACCCAAAAGATAAAGACATCGATTACGCCGATGTCAGGAAGCATCTGCCTGCCATGGGCGGACTTGGGACGGTTCTGAAGAACATGAAGCAGAAGGTGAAGAAACTTTCTTTCCATTTGTGTTGTTTCTTTCACTCTCTCCATCAACGTTTGATAAATCAATCTAATTCTCTTCTTAAAACAACAGAACATGGTGTTTTATGGCGACCAATTCATTAAGGATGGCACCATTATAACACTCATTAACGACTACTGGCAGACCATCCAGTCTCAGATGATCACCTATGATAAGATCAATGAAGCAATCGAAGGCGACGCCGAGAGCCAACAGAAGAAAGTAGGCGGATGGTGAGCTGGGGGGGGAGACTCCAGATCTGTCTGACGAACCTACATCATGATGATGTCTTCGCCTGTTTGTTAAATAACAATTGTCTGTATTTTTTTTTTACTGTTTCGCCTTCACTCACAATTGAAGTACCCCTTCGACTGCAAGTGTGCGTGATTGGAATCTGTCAACACAGAGGGGGAAAAAAATCTGTGTGCATTTGCAAGAAGGAAGAGCCTCTCTCAATGCAGCTCTGAGAATGGCCAAGCAATCACGAGCGAAGTGGTTGTTCCACTGCACAGTGGATGGGCTCCAAATTGTTGGGTAATAGTTTGGTGCACCTTTGACAAAAATACAAAGAATCAACAACAAGGATAGGAAACACAAAATAATAATTGACAAAGACCATAATATTAATATTACTTTGGGAGGCTGTAACATGTAAATAAATGTTCAGTGCAACAAGAAACAGTTGTGCTGTATTCTGTATCTTCCGTGTTACACAAACACTGGTAACATACATTTACATAAACTTTTGCTACCCACGAGTGGGAGAATAATAGGAGGCCATTTATTATCTACTATACTCTGTGAAATTCCTGGTGTATGCAACACATATCACTTCTTATAAAAAAAATAGTTAATTGGACATACAGCGCTCCTGGTTACCACAACGAGCACACACAACAGAGTGACCATCGGCCACCTAGCAAGGAATTGGGCCACCCAAGAAGTGTGTCCCTTTATGAGTGGGCCACTCTTTACTCTGACTGGGTGTAGTAGTCACTCTTCCAAGAGAAGTGGGAGTCATTCTTCTTGTGTTTGTTTGTAGTTGTTTGTTGTCCCATTAGCTTCTTTTTGTCAATGCAATGAGGATAAAGAAGGAACAGTCATTTACCCAAGTCGGTGAAGTTAACACCAGGGCACTGGAAGTCCAAATTCTGCCCTGGCCAACTCCAAATTGATTGTTTCTTGCAGTTGAGTTGGACGGCACCAATTGGCTGGAATTCTTGCACCGCAACAATTCGCAGCACCACGTGGTCGCGCTGATCATAAAGGATGATCTTTGGGCAAGTCCGCGGCTGTCCTTTTCCTTTAACGCCGTTGCCACGCTGCATCTCCCACTGGACAATCCACTTTGCTAGAGCTGCTTGGCTGAAGTTCCAGAGACGTTTCGCGGCATCTGAGAATTGTATATGATTCAGGAAGAACGGAGACGCAGAGACCTTGCAAGGCAGCTCCAACAACCAAGTGTGTTGAATGAAAACTTTGGCGTTTGCGGTCTAAATAAGCTCACCTGAGAACATATTTCCATCAATTTTCGTGCCTCACAGCTGCAAGAGAGAGAAAGCAAGGGCACCTCACATAAGGTGAGGTTTCTTGTGTGTTCACCTCTTTTTTTTTCTCTTTCTTGGCCAGTACGATCGTACAAGAAGAAGCTGCAGCAGCCATGCAGCAAGGAGAGAAACGCCACCATCACCAACCAGGCGTTCTTCATCCACATATTTTTGTCAAGAGCAAGGAGGAAGCCAGCCCACACATCAAGCAATGGTGAGTCAGTTTATTATATTCTCAGCACAATAAGAAGAAGGATACAAACATTTCTTTCACAGATCACACATTGTCTCTATCGCTGTCATCGGAGCTTGTAAAGTGTGACTTTATTTTATTTCAGACCCATTCTCTTATCTGACAAACCAAAATGACCTCTCAGGCTGGCAGACACCTTTGAAGAAAGGACGGGCTATGTGATGGAAAAGAAGGGAGTCTTTGGCGCCTACCTTGAGCACTGCGACCAGAGTAGATATGAGAGCACCAACCCTGCTGCTTTGGGCAAAATCTTGCGACGAGTCTTTCCTCGCGTGCAAGGCGTGCGATGTTTCAAAAGTGGCGAAGTGATATTGTGTTACAAGAACATCGCCCCAAAGAGATGTTCTGTTTCCTTTCTTCTAAACCCAAGCCCAGATGCAACACAAAGAGAGGAAGCCATTCCACCCAAGAATTCCACATTTGGCCTTAGCCCAGAGCGAAAACAAAAAGGTATTGCTTGTTGCTGCTCCCACACCCCCACCCTGATGCTAAATGGTGGCCAAGCTATTAATCAATTACTTTGTTGTTGCTCCAGGCCCTGTGTTGTCTCAGCCCAATCCCTCTTTCATCTCCACTGCCACACAATCAATAGGGCATAGGCCTCAACAACAACAGCAAAGTGAAGAAGAGGAAGCAGAAAATATTTTGAGGGAATTCCAAGATTTCACACCCCAAAAGAGAAGAAAGCAAAACAGAAGGAGCCTGTTGGAAAACAACTTCTCTCAACATGAACAGCATGTGGAGAGGACTTGCACAGAAAGCCAAGCAAATGAAGAGCAAGAGGACAACTACTACAATGATGGCAACAGAAAGACAGAGCAACCACAGCCACCCGCGGCAGCAACATCAGAAGGCAAGATCACCATAGCATCTCTTTTGACATAAACAAATTATACATACATCATAAGCCAACATGCTTTGTTGTCAAATATTTAAGACACACACACATTCACCATGCCATGCATGAGTTGTACATTATTTTACATAAACAAGGCCACAGCCATGCTGACCGAAAATTACATTCAACCCATTGCACGTCTCTTGCGTTTGCCCCCCCCCCAAAGGAATGAGAAACTCTCGGGTGCCCGGAATAAAAAAAGTGCCTTAACGGTACCGAGACTGGCTTTGACTTAGAAATCGGGGCCCGCTTTCCTGCCCTGCCCTTTTTTGACTTCGCCGCAAGCGGTATGGTCGTGGCACCAGTGGCTAGCCAGCTGCCCCCCCCAAAGATCTATCCGTATATCTCTTTCTTTTGTTTCTTTCCAAAAATTGCAGGCCATGAAAGAGATATACGGATAGACTGCGGCCTGCAATTTTTGGATGGATATTTGGATCCATTTGATTTTATTTGGACATAAATCTTCCTTTTGATTTTGTACTGGTCCGGAAAACAGTCCGGCCGTGTTGTTTAGCCAAACAGTTCAGTAAAAGAGAGAGAATTGAAGTTTTAATGCAAAATGTTTCTCAACATGTTGGGGCAATGCTTTGATGCACATTCTGAAGAAGTTTTTGTTGTCGTTGTGTTACTACATTTTACAACAGACCCACTGCCACCACCACTACTACCACCACCAAGGGATGAATTCATTCAGAAGGGAGTGAAGATGAGACTGGAGGGCTGGTCCTTGTGTTCGTAAATGAACTGCTCGAGAAGGCCAGTCGTGGCGTCAATGGTCACGAGAGCAGCAATGGGCTCAGAGCCGCTTCCCATCAGCGAATAAAATTTGCTTCTGGTCGTGTCCTATTATTATTACGTAACAATTGTTTGTATCAGAACAGGAGGCCAATCAAGGGATCAAAGCGAGCAAGGGGAGAAAGAGAGCAGAGAGAGAGAGAGAATGTTAGAGGGAGCAGGGAGGTGTTGCCATTGTAGCAATGGAGCCCGAGACGAAGATGAAGGTGTTGTTCCACTTGGCGATGGGCTTGACTTGGCCATCCTTGCTGATCAGACCGAAGGTCGAGTTGCCGTCCTTGGTTTGGTCCACGAAAGACAGCACAGCTTTTATCGTGTGGTCCGTAGAATCAAAGTACTATATATAACAACAAAGGCCATGCTCAGTGTATTGTGTGTGTGAAGAGAGAGAGAGAGAGAGCTGGCCATACCATTGCCAGGGGGAAGTATTCCTCCAAGTCCACTTGTGTTACCTCCAGGGTGTCCACGTTTATCCGAGTGAGGGAGTATCTTGATCCTGCAGTGAGCACACAGTTGTAGGTACATAAGAAACAGGAAGGGAAGAGAAGGATATTGATTGCCCTCAACTTACGTTTTGCATCTACAGTGCCTATGATAAAGAGTCTGTTCTTTTCGTCAAACACAGAAGCTGCACCACCAATACCTAGAGTGAGGTGAACCAACTTAATTAGCTACAAGAAAGGCTTTGTTGCGGCGCACCACGTTGCAACGACCACAACTGGTGTTCCTATATGTACCTTCCATGGAGGGTGTTACTCCCTCTGGTAAAGCGGTTAGATTGGCGTAGGTGCCAGAGTTCAAGTCGACAGAGAAAAAGTGTATCTTTTCTTGTTCTCTCTTATTAAAGTTGCCAGCCAAGAGAAAGACTTTGTCTGTGACAGAATCATACTGGATGGCAAAGAAGTAGCTATATGGAATGCTGACCATGGAAGCAATCGTTGCACTGTCCTCAGCGATGCGAAAATCGACCACGTATATCCCTGGGTCTACACCCTTCTGTTGGCCAGTAATGAGATCGAGCCAAACGAGGAGGGAGGGAAGAGAAGAAAGAAAAAAAAGAAACGGTTACAATGTGTGAAGAGGGAAAGGGTGAAGGGTGAGGATGGGCACAGGGCGTACTGGTGGCGGCTGCTTGCTCTCTGGATGGATTAGTGGGACGAAGATTCGCTGTTTGGACTGGTCCATCGCAAGTGTGAGAGAGAAGAGCTGAGAGAACTGATCACTTGTGAAAAGCTCTTTGCCTTGCACACCTAACCATGTATTCCCACCCTTCATATTAGCCATTCATTCATGTTCTCATCCCCCCCCCCAAAGCAGGGTGATACCTGTTGTTGGATCAATCTCGTTGATGGTGAAGTTGCTGTCACCTGTCCAACGGAACCATGTGCCCAACAAGCGGCCATCTCTCAGCACATTTCTGCAAATACAAACGTACGTACGTAATAGAGATCAGTGCTACAATCTAAAATGTAATAAAAATCTTGATTGATTTTTGTAGTGGTGTGGTACCCGTTGACTGCAAAGAACAGCATGAAGAGGCAAGTTGTGGCCAAAACAAAAGATGAAGAAGGAGACATCATCATCATTGGCCTTGGAATGTGGATGGGTGTGCAAAGAAGACAAGAAAGAGAGGGCTGCGAACTGGGAACGATCAGGCTCCATAGTTGTCGCCCTATGCAAACCAATCAGAATCCAATGAATGAATATTAGCCAATGGGTTCATTTTCGGCTAATTTATTTGATCTTTGGTTCGTTGGCCGCCTAAACAGGAATTGACACATTTCTACAACACTTTTACAAAGGTGGATGTTGTTTTGAAGGTGACCATCACAGAGGCAAGTTATTGACCACAGGTAGCAAACTGCACACTATATGTCTCTTTTTTCATCAATAACTTTTTTACTAAAAGAAAGCATTTACAAAGAGCTAGGAATTAGCAAGTAATATATATATTCTTTTAAAGCTAATAAAAATTAGCTTAGTCAAAACATTATGAATTAACTAATGACTATTGAGTTTTAATAACTTAAAGAATTTTCTAACTTTACTTAATGGCTTTTAATAAAGCATTAAGTTTACTTTTATAAACAATAAAGTTATCATAGTTTAATACTAAAATAGAAACTTTTACTTAAAGATAAAGTAACATTTTTGATGATAATGATGAAAACTAAAACTAAAGTAATATTAAAGTATTATTGATTACTTTTATCACTATTATTATGTTAACTTACTTTATATATCTTTATTTTTATATTTAAGAACTTAAATATAATTGTAAAGTAAGTTGAAAGTTTTATTATTATTATAAAAATTATATATTAGTTTTAAAGAAAAGAATAATATTAATAAACTATTATTTTTTACTTTACAACTATAATTAAGTTTTTATACATATAAAAAGCTTCTTTTTTTATTAGTAACTTTCACTTAAAACTTTATTTTTACTAATACTTTATTGTTCACTATCAAGGTTATAGTTGCTTTTACTATCTTATTTTTGATTGTTGTTATAGTTTTTTTTTCTTTTTATTATAGTTAATTTTTTATTTTTTCTATAAGACACTACTGTTTAGTTGCTTTTGTTTATTGGTCATTTTTTTTTAAAGAAGTTTCTTTACTTTTTTATTTCTTTATACTTTACTTTTACTTTTACTATTATATTATTTAAAGCTTATTACATTATCTTTATTATCTTAAATATAATTTTATAGTATTTGTAAAAAACATTTTTAGTTGTTTTTCTATGTTAAAAGCTAAAAGCACAACCTTATCTAGTATATGACTTATAAAATAAAAGAAAAAAAATGTTAATATTATATATTTAAAATAATAAAGTTTTATTATTATTTATTAGATTAATTATATTACTATTAGTTAATTTAACATTGTTTTACAAAGAAATAAAGTATATAAAAAAAAATCAAAATTAGTGTAAAATAAAAACTAAAAAATATAAAACTTTAAGTGTCATAATAAAGATGGCTTACCTTCTCAAAGTACTAAGATTACCTTAAAAGACTAAGACTAGAAACATTAAGAAAATTAAAAGAAAGAAAACATAAAATAGGCCACCTAACTAACTAAAACAAAGAACAAGAGATATAATAATATAGAACTCATTATAAGGATTTAAATAATATGTGTTTTATTAATAAATGACATTATAGTTGATGAAGCATTTGAGATACTATTCTAATACTTAGTTGACTCTTTTAGTCTAACTATTAGTTTGAAGGTGAAAAGCTAAAGAGAGTTAGGTCTTAGTGTTTATAAAAGAAAAAATAACTTTTTAAAACTTAGTTTTTTAATGGCCTCTGATAAAGCATTAAGCTTTACTTTTATAGATAATAAAGTTATTATAGTTTGATACTAAAATAGAAACTAAACAGAGGTCCAAGGAAAGTCAAAGATAGGCAAGAGTTAAAGTAAGCCAAATGGCTTATGATAAGCAGACTTATTTCTCTAATAGATATTATAAGTCTTAATGTAGTCCTTGATGTAAGCATGGATTTCTAGCCACTAGAAGTCTTTAGTAATAAAGTCATAGGTCTTAGCTTGTCCAAAGTGTCTAACAACTAAAGAGTCATATCTTTGTTTGACAATTTTTAACTATTTGACAGGGTCAGAAATCATTATCTAGTGAGGAAATAATAGAGCTTTAGAGGGCACAGTTGATATAAAGAGAATCTCTTTAAGTTGTTTCACAGGTCTTGTTAGAAATTCCATCCTAACAGCCATTTTCAGTTTTATCCCATCATTTTAATTTAAGCCTAGCTCTCTTAAAGATCTTGTACTCCTTTATTTACCTCTCTCCTGCTCTTTGATTCTCCATCTGTTATTAAGCTCTAGACCCAGACCAAGCTCTAGACCCAGCTCAAGCACCAAGCTCCAAGTTTCAAGCATCAAGCACCAAGCTCCAGATCAAGCTCAAGCCCATGTCCAAGTCATCCCAGTCAGTCTGCTCCAAGACACTTCTAGTTTTCCCAGTTCTTAGACTCCTAGTAAACTCCCTCCCTTGTTAAGTCTTGTTCTCCCTTCCACCTTGTCACCCATCAATAAAACACACATCTTCTAAATCCCTACAACGAGTTCTACACTGTTGCATCTCTTGTTTCTTGTCCCAGTTAGTTAGGTGGCCTATTTCGTGTCCCCTTTCTCCTAGTTTCCTTAGTATTTCCAGTCCCAGTCCCTCAAGGTAATCTCAGTACCTTGAGAAGGTCTCAACTGAACTGGGCACAATTAAAACTTTTCTAAAGGCAGTAAGATGTTAGACAGACAATCAGCCTTAGGCTTAAGCTTGATCTAGAGCTTGATGCTTGATGCTTAGTCTTAGAACTTGGTCTAGAGCTTGATGCTTGATGTTTGGTCTTAGAGCTTAGAAATTGAAGCTTAAAACTTAAAGCTTGATAACAGATAAAGAATCAGAGAGTAAGAAAGAGGTAGATAAAGGAGTATAAAGTCTTTAAGAGAGCTAGGCTCAAATTAAAGTAATAGAATAAAATTAAAAATAACTGTTAGGATAAAATTCTTAATATTATCTCTTTCTTCTTTGATGTTGTTGATGCTCTTGATGTAGGTTATTAGGGCTTGGTTTGAAACTAAGTCACTAGGTCTAAGGCATGTTTAAGATTGTCTTTTGGTTCCCAAGTTCTATCTTCTGGTCTAAAGCCTTCTCAGTCAATCAAATACTCCAATTTCTTGCCTCTCTTCCTTGAGTCTAAGACTTACCTGACTTCCCACTCTGTACCTGTCTGTAACACAATAAAAGGAGGTGGTGGGACCACTCTGTTAGGGATAAAAGAAGAGGTTTAAAAAGTAAAGTGTAAAAGATTGAGTGAATCTTAAAAATTAAAGGAAGTTACAGTTAAAAGGTGACTGGGTTTATCTGCTTAGAGAAGGAACCTAGGCACTTATAGTCTAGCTTAGGAGAGGCCCTAGTGGTTGAAAGGTTATAAGTGTAAAGCCAGACTTGGTCTCTAATTTTAAAAGTATGAGGTAATCTGTGAGTGTTTATATAGTGTGAGAAGAGAGTTTGAGCATGAGCTATCTGCTTCTAAAGGTAAGAAAAGAGTAACTGGAGGCATTGAACTCTGTCAAGGGCAGTTAGAGATAAAATGATTATATGTAAAGAATGAAAAGTGACCAAGAAATCACTTTGAGGATGATAGCCATAGTTAGCAAAGAAGGGTGAGAGTGAAGTGGTAAAGTATTAAGCATTGTTATAGGCAAACTCAGCATAAGGAAGAAGAGAAGCCCAGTTATCTTGCTCATAGTTGATAAAGCATCTGAAGTACTGTTCTAATACTTAGTTGACTCTTTCAGTCTAACTATCAGTTTGAGGGTGAAAAGCTAAAGAGAGCTAGGTCTTGGTGTTTATAAAAGAAAAAATAACTTTTTTCTATTTGACAATTTTTAACTGTTTGACAGGGTCGGAAATCATTATCTGGTGAGGCAATGGTGGAGCTTTGGAGGGCGCAGTTGGTGCAGGGAGAATCTCCTTAGGCTGTTTCACAGGTCTCAACTGAACTGGGCACAATTGGAACTTTTTTGGGGGCAGTAGGATGTTAGACAGGCAATCAGCTTTATTTTTTTCTTTAAAAGAGTAATCTGTTCTCTTACTCAGGGCATCAGCTACAGGGTTATGCTGACCAGGAAGATAGACTATGACAAAGTCATAATCTGTTAGCTGTAAAGCCCAGCATGCATGGCATGGAGTAAGAGTTCTCATGGTCTAGAAGTAAGTGAGATTCTTATAGTTAGAGTAGACTTTAATTTGGTGAGAAACACTAGCCAAGTACTATCTCCAATGAGTCAAGGCAGCTATGATGGCAAGAAGCTCCTTATCATGGGTGATGTAGTTCTGTTCAGCAGGGATAAGCTTCCTAGAGTAGAAAGCTACAGGGTGGTTAGAAGAGTGATCTTCCACAGAGGCAAGTTAAGATAAGACTGCTTCAATAGCAAAATCAAAGGCATCAGTCTCTAAAATGAAGGGCAAGGTTGGATCAGCATGCCTGAAGATAGGTGCAGATGAGATAACAGTCTTCAAGGCTTGAAAGGCTTGCTGGATAATCTAGGTCCAATGGAAAGGAGTGTCCTTGTGGGTTAGTTGAGTCAAAGGTAAAGTTATCTTAGAAAAATTCTTGATAAATCTTTTATAAAAATTAGTAAATCTAAGGAAATGGAATCCACCTTGTCTGGGGCCATACTGATTCCTTAGGCACTGATAATGAATCTAAGAAATTCAATGCTACTTTGATCAAAGAGGCATTTTTCCAACTTAGCATATAACTGGGACAAGAGAAGCCTTTGGAGGACTGTGGCAACATGTTGGTTGTGCTCCTCCTGGCTAATAAAGTAGATGAAGATGTCATCCAAGTAGATGATGACATAGATGTCAATGATGTCATAAAAAATTTCATTTATTATGTCTTAAAAAATGGCTGAAGCATTGGCAAGTCCAAAGGGCATAACAAGGTATTCAAAGTGACCATATCTGGTCCTAAAGGCAGTCTTCCATTCCTCTCCAGGCTTGATTCTGACCAGGTTATAGGCTCTTTTAAGGTCAATCTTGGTGAAGCACTTGGCTTGATGAAGTCTGTCTAAAAGCTCTAAGATTAGAGGCAAGGGATATCTGTTCTTTACAATGAGGCTATTGAGGTCTTTGTAGTTTACACAGGGCCTCAAGGTTCCATCTTTCTTCTTGACAAAGAAGATGGCAGCACCAGCAGGAGATGTAGAAGGTCTGATGAAGCTCTTTTGTAAGTTTGTATTAAAATACTTTTTGAGTACAGTGAGTTCAGTCTAAAAGAGGTTGTAGATAGGCTTGAATGGTGGAGATATTGAGAGGTCCTTGAGGGGAATAGTGCAATCAAAGGAGCATTCTTTAGGGAGAATGTAGGCTTTAGTTTGTGAGAAAACTTAAGCAAATTGTTAATACTTAAAAGAAATCTGAGTTAAAGCAAGAGTGCTTGAGGTGGGTTTGAGAGAAGTGTCAATGAAGTAAGTGACAAGAGGTTCTAGAAGGTCCAGTCTATGCTTAGAATCTAGAGTGTAGGTGATTGTGACAAGAGTAGTGATTCTACAGTGCTATTTACAGTGATCAGATCTGAGGTAAAAGCTATTAGCTGTCTAATCAAGATGAGGATTGTGTAGCCTGAGCCAGGAAATGCCAAGGATGACAGAGTACTGGGGCAAGGAAGTGACTTTAAAGGTTAGAGTCTCTTAATGGTTCTTAAGGTGAAGCTCTAAAGTAGTTGTCTCATGAGTGACAGGGCCAGTGTTAGTAGGCTGTCTATCTGCAAGGGTTAAGACTCTGGGTTGGGTCTTAGGGACCAGAGGAACATTGTACTATTTTGCCAGACCTGAGTCCATAAAACAACCAGAAGCACCTGAATCTAACAAAGCAAAGGTCTC
>CDFI01106944.1:0-14925 GCA_000826405.1 Acanthamoeba divionensis | reverse complement strand
GCTATGTAAACTAGAAAGAGGGTTGGGTGGTTGTTGCCTGAGGGCCTTAATAGATCTTGAACCTTGAGATCTCTTATTGGGGCAACTAAGAGATTGATGACTAGGTTTTCTATAATATAAACATAAAACTTCTCAATGTCTCCTATCTTTCTTTACTTGTAGTAGAAGGCCTCGATGGGTGAAGCTGTCCACTACTATAGGTGAAGTACCTGTGGGAGAAATTTCAGATCTAGGAGATGAAGTGGTACTTGGAGAAAGAGTTAGTTTTGAAGCAAAATTATAAGAGACAGGAGGCTTAGTTAGAAAATTGTAAAAAGCAGGCTTGTGTTGTCTAAGGTTAGTCTGAGACATATTATATGACTCTTGCTTTCTTTTTAAACGCCTTTTTTACAGTCTTTAATCTATTTTAAAAGCAACAGAGATTAGTTTTTTAAATGAAGTTAAGGTACTTATATAGGCCAAATGGTCTTTGACTTTTAAATTAAGCCCTGATCTGAACAAAGACATTTGAGCATGTTTATTAAAACTTGTGTTTAAGGCAATCCTTTTAAACTCAGCAGCATAAGTAGAGACAGGTCTGTTTCCTTGAGTACAAGAAGAATTAGATTCATAAAGAGCTCTGTACTATGAAAGAGCTAAACTGGTTAGTAAAGTATCAATATAACTAACTTTAATCTTATTAGAATTGAAACTAGAGGGTTAGAAGTCAAAACAAAGCTGTATAGTAGTATAGAAATTTTTAAATGAAGTTTCTGTTACCTGAAAACTTGTCAGGAGTTGAAATTCTTGGCTCTTTGACCTTGAATACAGAGGGTAAGATTGAAGCCTGTTAAGCTTTAGTCACTTGAGTTTTAAGAGCTGTTACTTCAGCAAGTAAAGCTTAAACAGTCTCTTCTAAGGTTAAAGTGTTAGTAATAAGAGCATTTATACTTAAGAGGGGGAGTGAAGCAAGAAAAATTATACAATAAACAAGAGTTTGTTTGATCTGTTATACTAATAGAGATGGCTTACTTTCTCAAAGTACTTAGATTACCTTGAGGGACTGGGACTGAAAACACTAAGGAAACTGGGAGAAAGGGGACACAAAATAGGCCACTTAACTAACTAAAATAAGGAACAAGAGATGTAACAGTGTAGAACTCATTGTAAAGATTTAGATGATATATGTTTTATTGGTAAGTGACAAGGTGGAAGGGAGAACAAGACTTAACAAGGAAGGGAGTTTACTAGGAGTTTAAGGACTAGGAAAACTAGAAGTGTCTTGGAGCAGACTGACTGGGATGACTTGGACTTAGGCTTGAGCTTGATCTAAAGCTTGGTGCTTGATGCTTGGTCTTAGAGCTAGGTCTAAAGCTTGATGCTTAATGCTTGGTCTTAGAGCTTGAAACTTAAAGCTTGATAACAGATGGAAAATCAGAGAGCAGGAGAGAGGTAGATAAAGGGGTATAAAGTCTTTAAGAGAGCTAAGCTCAAATTAAAGTGATAGGATAAAACTAAAAATAACTGTTAGGATGAAATTCTTAACAAGCTACAAGGTTGAGCTAACTAAAAAGATAGTCTCTGACAAAGTCATAATCTGTTAGCTGTAAAGTCTAGTATGTATGGCATAAAGTGAGAGTCTTCATAATTTAAAAGTAAGTAAGATTCTTATAGTCTAAGTAGACTTTGATATGATAAAAAGCACTAGTAAGGTACTATCTCCAATGAGTCAAGGCAGCTATGATGGCAAGAAGCTCTTTATCATGGGTGGTATAGTTCTAACAATAGAGGCATCAGTCTTTAAAATGAAAGGTAAAGTTGGGTCAACATGTCTGAGGATAGATGTAGATGAGATAACAGTCTTCAAGGCTTAAAAGGCTTGCTAGGTAGTCTGGTCTTAAAAATAGTCTTTCATTCTTCTTCAGGCTTGATTCTGACCAGGTCAATCTTAGTGAAAAACTTAAGACTATTTAAGAGCTTTAAAATTAGAGGTAAGAGATATCTGTTTTTTAAATGAAGTTAAGGTACTTATATAGACCAAATAGTCTTTAACTTTTAAATTAAGCCCTGATCTAAACAAAGACATTTAGGCATGTTTATTAAAAGATAGGTCTATTTCTTTAAGTACAAGACCTTAAGTCTCTCTGTGAGTTCTTAGTGATATGAGGATCTTACTTGAAACTTGTTAAGAGTTAAAATGTAACTTTTTTTTTAGATTTGTGATTGTTTAAATTTTGTGAATCATAGTTTTAACTTGGACCTTCCTCATGTTGTATTGAATGGATCATTGATACCTTTGATTAGAACCAAAATTGTATAATTTTCTACACTTTATTATTATTATTTGCTTCTTGGAACACTACCTTTGAACAATTTTATTTATCACATTTATTTTGCCCATTTACAGACATCAACTGGCAATATGTTGTATCAATTTAGTTAAATATTTGTTGTATCTTTTTTGCAAGTCAACCATTGCTAACTTCTTGGGTGCTCTTTCTCTTGCCTTCCAAAGTCTTCACTTTTTCTTTTTGCTGTTGTAGCTCTTCCTTGACAGTGGTCAAGGTGGTAGAAAGAGAAGGAACAGAAACACTGAGTGAAAGAGAGGAAGATGGAAAAAGAAAAAGAAAAGATGTTTGGGATTCTTTTTTAGACAACTAAGAGGAGTTTGAGCAGTTTGTATCACTTGAACTACTGTTTCACCAGTTCTCTTCATGAGGAAGAAGAAGAAGGAGAAGAGAGTAGGAACTTGGTGGGAGGCACAAAGCGCTGCTCTGCATGACATTGGATGAGCCACGCTGGCTGCACTATGAGCAGCTCTGGCCTCGACTTGACTGCTCGTGCAAAGTCTGCATTCCATTTCTCAGTTGTCACAACATGAGTCACGCTCTCATACAAATATTCCTGTATCATGTATGTGGCACATATCAACACACACACACATCAACACACATTAAAAGAAGGTTAAGCAAAACTGTTACCACCATCAAAAACTAAACATGAAGCATTTTGTTTATCGTTGACACATTGATGCTCACCTCAACACGGCCTTTGTAGGCAATAACATATCTGTTTTTTGAAGAAAGAAGAAAACAGAAATATTAGAAGGATTAAGCAATTAGTTGTTATAATAATAAATATAGTTAATGGCCTGATACTCTGTTTTCCACACACACACACAGGGACATACAAGATAGGAGCATTTAGGGGAAGAATGACTGACCTGTTGAGCTGTTTTCTTTCCTCTGTTCCAAATTTCTGAAGTGCATTAGAACAAATAAACTATTTAGCAAATAATAACAACACAAGTGTGGAATGGATTGCTATAAATAAAAAAAAGACAGGGTATTTGCTATTGTTGCTGTTGCTGAGAAGACATTTTTCCTACCTTGCCATAGAAATATACATTTGCGCCTTCCAAAAAGTCTGGCAGTGGATCCACAGGGTCTGCAGCGGTGGAAAAAAAGAAAGAAATTGTTAACATTACACTTAAAAACTTACAACCAAAAAAGAGAGACGAAGAAGAAGAAGCAACAGGTGGGGTTGTCGTCGATCACACACATACACTGTTTTCCCAACAGATGTGTGAGCTCACTTTGGTTCTTCTTAGAAACATGTATTGTGATGCCCTTTTGCTTGTACATTTGGTTCACTTCATCTTCTTCCATGTCCTCTGTGCCGCTCGAGTCGTCGTCCTCCACTCTTTCCTTTCCTTTCCTGGATTTCATTTCACTTTCAACCTCTTCAACAAAGGGGATAGTAGGAGGCAAATCAGCTTCTGCCATATCTTCTGTTCCACTTGATGAATCTTCAGTTATCTTTTTCTTCTCTAGTCCCACAGATCGCTTCGCATCGCCACCTCCTGGTTTCATTTGTTTGTCTTCGGCAGCAATCTCTTTCCCCTTCTTTTTTGTTTCTTTTTGATTTGTGAGTAAAAGAGTGCTAGATAGATCTTCATCTGCCATAGGCTCAGTGCCACTGGACTCTTCTTCTTGAATAAGCCTCCTCTTTTTGTTTGTTTCTTTTACTTTTTCTCCTTGTGGTTTTATTTCCTCAAAAAGAGGAAGTGTGGGTGGTAGTTCTTCGTCCGCCATTGGCTCTGTACCACTGGACTCTTCATTTTCTTCTCCCATATCCCTCCACTGCTTCCGCTTCTCTGTAGTTCTCGTTTTGTTTCCTGTTTCCATTGTTACGTCTATGAGCAGTGTCGGAGGAACATTTGCATCTGACATCTCTTCGGTTCCACTCGAATTTTCCTTACTCTTGGAGGCTTTCTTTTGCCTTTCGGCCATCCTATCTCTTTCTTTCCCTTTCTCTTTTCTTTGTCTCTCCACTTCCCACAAAGGAATAGTTGGAGCAAGGTGTTCGTCTTGTTCAAATTCTTCTGTGTCACTAGCCTTCTTCTTGTCACTATGTTTTTCCAAATGAGCTGCCTCTGAAAAGGGAATGGTAGGTGGCAAATCTTCTTCGTCCATTGCTTCAGTGCCGCTGGACTCTTCCTCTTCCCGCAGCTACAAACGATGTAAATATAAATATAATGTAAAAAAAAAATGAATAAAGTGAAGACATGTTGATGGTCTTACTTGTTTCAGAGCCGCACTGGGCTTTCTGATCGGTGTAGGGAGGGCACTGTTCTTCATTTCCTTTTTCCCTTCTTTCTTAGAGTGGCTTCTGTCAATCTAACACAACATGTTAGGGCATCATCCCCAATGAACAAAAGGTAGTAGGACTACCTTTTCATGTGTAGGAGAAGGAATGCGTAATGTAGGAGAGAGGTCATGATCTTCAAATTCTTCTGTACCGCTAGAATCAGCTTTATGTTTGGAATTTTTGATTTTTTCTTCCATAAAAGTATGCAAAGGAAGAGTGGGAGCAAGTTCCAAATCTTCTATAGTATCAACATGTTTCTCTTGATTCTCTTCTATCCTATCTTCCTTTGATTTCTGATCTGTAACATAACAAATTAAGCTAAATGCAAAGGCTAGTAGAAACGAATAACAGTACCTGTGATTGAGGAAGAGCTCAGGACATATGATCGAACAGATAATAGCTCCTTTTTGTTGTAACAGTCAACCACCTGAAAGGGAACCAATTTAGATATGTCGGAAACTAGAGAGATAGATCCATCATAATCTCGTGATTAAGGACTACTGAGTACCCATTTGGGGCTTACTATTATGCCACCTTTTTCTTCGAAAGAGTGAGAACAATGATAAAGAAGACTGCAGTTAGTGGTTTGGCCTCCATTTCGAAAATATCAAGGGAGCAGGGGGGCTAATACTGCTAACTTCTTTGAATTTAGGTGTTTCTGGGAAAGGGCATATCAAGTGTGTTGCTCGGCTGTCCCTGCAGTAGAAGACATGTAAAAAGCAAATATCGATGCGTGCAAAGGCAAAGAAAGAACACAAAATATTATCATTACCAATTGGCTTCACATTTTGCCCCCATATCTACTGCCATTTGCTTGATATCACCTGCCGCCAGTCGACAACCAATGTTTGAGAGCAGCCTGGCAATTAACAAGGGAATGAATAGGTACCTCTTTGGGGGTTTACAAGGCCAGATATGACAAATACAATCCCCGCCTGTATAAAATGAATTGGCTGTTACAAACGTATTCTTCCTTTTGAATAGTCGAAAACTGTTACAAACCATAATTTGGTCAAAATCTTTACTCTCTGCACATGATGTCGAAGAGACGGGAGGTGCTGTTGTCAATGATGATGAAGGCTTAGCAGTCTTAGAGCAAGAAAAGGAAGTTTGGAAATCAGTAGAGGTCAACAACAAGAATGAAGATTCTTAATGTGTACCTGATGTTGTTGCACGTCAGTGCCCATATCATTAATCCCCACGTATGAGAGGCCAATAGGGCCAACATTCCATGTTTGTGAACAAACTAGCTGTTGATTTTGAAGCAGAGTTGAACCCAGTAAAATATTAGGAGAATGATGAGAACAAAAATAGAACAGGCAAACTGGATATTGATACAGACCATAGTTGCCAATTACCACGTAAAGAGAAAGGCGGTATTAGATAAGCTTCAGTCAAAGCGTCAAGAGAAAAATAAATAGAAATAATGAGAATTATAATAATTGTACCTTACTTTGATCTTATCCCACTTCTTCGTTGATTCTGCTGAGTCAAATTTCTCGTTGAGTGTGTGAAAGCGATATCTTTTTGGTGTGTGTGTGTGTGTGTGTGTGTGTGTGTGATAGAGAGAGAGAGAGAAGAGTTGGATAGTTAGAAGAACGTGAGTGAAAATTGATCGTAAGAACTGAGTTGTATCATGCAAACCTGTTTGAGCCCGACTTGCTTTCACTCACGGTGCAAAGGGCCTTTATGGGCTGAAGCACCTGAAGGACAAGACAACTCTCAGTATACTCAGCAATGTGCAAGGGCAAAGGGGAGGATTGGGGGAGGGTGGTTGAAGGAATAAAATAAACACAAAGGGCTTGGGTGAGGTACCTTATAAGTGATGGGTTTGCTGTTCCTCTGTGCTACCAATGCCTCGATGAAGGTGGAACCAGCATTGCCTTTCATGTTTGACAAGAAGCTTGAATTTGTGATTGAAGTACATTTCTGTTTGGGTAAATTATAAGTACCTATGGTGATGGCCTCGATTTTGGTGGGTTTATCCAGCTCAAGTTCAATGAAAGCCTTTTTCTCAGGACTTGCCGTTTGCCAGTAGGAAGATGCAGAAGCAGTGAGAATGGCTTTAACTGGATGCTCATTCGATTGAGAAGAGCAAGCCACGATGCGAAAGGGGACAGAAGAGGACGAAGAAGACGAGACATTATTCGCAGATGACATATTCTTCCTCTCCATTGTTCTTGGTCTAATTAAATTAAGAAGAAGGATTAGCTGATGGTGTTTAATTATTTCTTTTTTTTGACATTAAGTTTCGGGTATGAAGAATTATAATTCTCAGAATTATTTCATTATTCTAATAACCGACCACCAACACTTTCCTTAATTAACACTTGTGAGGGTGGGGGCGACATTGACATCATTATGGCCGCGAGACCCTTGCGCCGTATTGTCAACAATGAGGAACTCATTGGCCGATTAGAAAAACAAAAAATCTTTACTTGCCAGGTTCTCCCTGCATTTTAAATATTGAATTCACACGGCTTGATTGATTTTCACTTTTTAAATGGGCAATTTAATGGTTTTATGACTTCCATATGTATCTTTGCAGGACCTCTTAGCTAATGGGGAGCTGGATCTTATTCAAATTTTGGACGTGGCGCAACCAGTAGTGAGAGAACTGCTCAAACTTGTCAGCAATGCCATATCCCCCTCAGCCACCACAGTACCTTCTCCTTCTCTGCCCTCTCTCTCTCTTTTTTTTCAACTTTGTAAGAATCCCTTCCCTCAGATTTTGGAGATGTCGCAGCGTGTGAACGCAATGCCTACTACTCTTGGGGCTCTGGACCGCGCTTTGCATGGCGGTATACGTACTGCTTCCTTAACTGAAGTAATCATCTACCACAATAATCTCTGAATAACCTCAGTCATCAACTGTACCAAACTAAGATAATAACATTGTTGGTCTGTGTATAGATTGTAGGGCCAGCGGGGGTGGGCAAAACCCAATTCTGCCACCAAATGGTCATGCTAGCGTGCTTGCCTCCAGAGGAGGGCGGATTAGGAGGCACTGCACTATATCTAGACACTGAATCTGCCTTTAGCCCTCATAGGTATTCTTATTGTTTGGCATGGCGTGTATATCAATAATATGGAGATTTTGTTGTTCTCTCTCTGCGCTCTGACAGACACACATACAGACAAAAATGAAAGCAACGTTAAGCGCTTTTTCTCCCAGTTTAACGAAACATTTTTCTCTTTTCTCTAGGCTGGTTGAAATGTTGTCAAAAAGAAATCCTAAATATAGCGGGGAAGCAAAAGTGCACACTTTGCTTCAACATTTCACTCAGCGCGTTTTTGTATACCGGATTAACAATGCAAGTGACTTTATGACTACGTAAGCCTCTCCTCCCCACGGTAATCATGACACGGCTTTGTAGCCATCTATTCTTTCTCCTTCTCTGCTCCCTCCTTCTCTTTCCCTATCTTTCCCTCCCCCTCTCTCAGAGAGGCTCCTGGCTGAGTTGGCTAATGGCGAACCATACATCTCTCTCTCTCACACACACACACACCTCTAGCTTGGATAGTTTAGAAGAGGTAATTATCGACAATGATGTGAAGCTGCTAGTCATAGATTCAATAGCCTCAATTATGAGAAAGGATTTTGAAGAAAGCTCTATAACAAAACGACAAGGCTTGCTCGCTACACAGGCATCTCTCTTAAAGGTTTGTTTGCTTATTTTTATTTTATTGTTTGTGCACACTTCAGATATTGATAATACATATGTATATGTTTCTATTATAAAATTCTCATTTGAACTATTAACAAGCCTTTATATCTTTCCAGAGAATTGCAGAAAGCTTTAATATTCCAGTGATCATTACAAATCAGGTCACAACCATTTCCCAAAGGTCATACTTCAACTTTGACAAGCCTCCGGCAGATGGTAAGCAATTGCGCGTTCCTTCCTATTCGCTTTATTCCTTTCTGCTGTCTTCCAGTTTGTCTGCAGCTAACATGTAAACAATGGGAGGGAGTGGAGACAAGACACTCTTTGTAACTGCTGCTTTGGGCTTTGTGTGGGCTCACGCTGTGAACACGCGGCTAGTCCTCGAGTTCAAGGATCTCAATCTCATGGCCTCTGCTGCTGCCAACAGTCGAGCCATGCAAATTCAGGGAGAGCAAGAGAAGCGATGCATCACGATTGCAAAGTCCCCCATCTCTGCAGTGCGCTCATTCTCCTACGGCATAGATTCTGGAGGCATCAAGTTGGTGGAAGATGAAGAAGAGTCCATAATGATGCCTTCGTTTAAGCCATCATCATCATCACCACCATCACCATCTTCTTCTTCTTCTTTGCAAGATAAGAGTTTGGCAGCAGTGCCAATAACAACAACAAACTTTTGGGAGAGAGCCATAGCAAGCCGATCATATGCTGCTCCAGGGCTAAGGATTGAGTCACAACATCACAACCTATTTGGATAACATGATATATGAATGGGTGGATGGGGATGTTGTTGATCTGTTTCTACATATTACATATATTTATAAATAAATGTACAAAAACAAGAACAAAGCCTTAACATTAAATAATTGTTGCAACAACACCAATGCCAAATCCCTATGCTGCTAAGATGAGCTGGGTTGTGGTGAGGACACTGTGCTTATAGGTTTGAAAGTTTAGAGCTGAAGCAATTAAAATTGAAATGGTGCCTTTTCTATTGCTGGGTGGTAAACACTGGCCAGCTAAAATCGGCTCGGTTTCGGCTCGGTTCGGCTAAGCCGTTCGGAAATAACTATTTTCTTCGAAAATAAAACAATGGCCAATAAGAATCAATGTTTACATAACAGGATTTTTAGTTGATATTTTGGACTTTCTCGCTGGATTTTTCCCTTAAAACAACTTGTTCCGTTTGTTCCCTTGGTCATCCCCCCCCCCACTACTGTGAACTAATGTAATCTCCTCCGCCCATGAACTTCACAAACTGCTGTGGTGTCGGTAACAAATGTTCAACAATTAGGCGTGGTCAGTATTTGCCCCTTAGTTTTTGTTTGAGAATGTCAATAATATCTACTCTTTCTTGACCCCCCCCAGGCCATCAAAAGTAGACTGTAAAGATTTTGCCTCCAACTTGTGTGAAAACCTTAATTTAAGCAGATTTGAAGGCCTCATAATCACGAACATGGTGAACTTAAAGTCCCTCTTTAAATCAACAGCAAATTGATAATAATGTGTGATTTTCTTTTTTAATCTAAGATTGTTTGAACATTAATATTTATTTAACTATAATAAATAACACTTTTTAATAATATATTAACTTTAAAAGTATAAACACTTATTAAAGTAATTTCTATCTTCCTGTGTCCAAATAAAATAAAGAAAAACAAAAATATTATTTGCCTTTTACACCATTGGTTAAAAATTCGTCCAATTAAAAAACTGTCCGTCTCCGCCGCATTTTACGTTATTTGCATATTTCGCATTCCTTAAAAGTAATAACAATTCCAAATGGCGCCATCAAACTGCTCTGCCCCACAACTTGGTTTGTTGTTCACACCTGCACTACGATCATGGGCCGCTTGCTCAAACTTGGATTCCTTCTTGCTGTGGGCCTTGTGCTCTTCAGCTACTTGGATCAGATCAAACACAACGGCTACATCTTTGATCAAAATGTTTTGCATCGTGTGGCCACCGAAGCCATTGCACAGAATTACACAAAAACCGAGCAGCTCATTAGCCACATTGTGAGCGGACTAGACAAAGAGTATCCTGGACACATCAACAAGGTGCAAGAATGGGTTTTCAACAATGCAGGGGGTGCAATGGGAGCCATGTATTTGATCCACGCTTCGTTGACTGAGTATGTGATCATTTTCGGAACGCCCATTGGAACAGGTACAGAAGATATTCCTCCTCCTTGTTTGTTTGATGAATTTTATATATTTACAAAGTTTCAATTGAGATTTTATAACAATTTTCTCAATGAACACAATTAATTGATTTTTGATTCTCAATTTTAAAAAGAGGGTCACACTGGAAGATTTTTTGCCGATGATTACTTCATCATTTTGGAAGGAGAGCAATGGGCCTTCGACGCTGGCTCTCTGTACAGAGAGGTTATTTTCTTTACACAATTTTAAAACCAGACCGGAAGGAAAAGATTTTGAGTTGTATGTATGTGTTTTGTCTGTCTTTCTACCTACCTTCAGGAATTCAAGCCAGGAACAATGCATCATCTTCCTCGTGGCCATGCCAAAGCCTACCGCATGCCTGACCGGTCAGTACTCACCTATGCTAACACCACACCACATCTTGATGAACAGGCTCCAAATTGAATGTTTATTTCTAAAATATTTTTTTTCAAATTCAGCTGCTGGGCCTTGGAGTATGCTCGTGGTTGGATCCCTTTGATGTTGCCATTTGGCCTCGCTGACACCTTCAGTTCCACGCTGGACTTCCCCACACTTGTCCAGACCTTTGCTGTCTATGGCAAGTGCGTCGTCAATGAGCTTTTGCAAGGCAAATTCTGATGAAGAAGGAATGATTCATCATCACCTGGAATGCTTCTTAAGAAGAACTCACATTTGCGATAAAATCCCAAGCTGTGGTCACAGATGAATCAAAACACAAAACTTTTGTCATAACCCCTTTTTTTGAACAATGACTGGCCTGTCACATTCTTGTCCTTGTGGCACAAAGACTATGACTTAGTTTATTGTATCAAAGGCGCTTGTGATTTTGTAAAAGTGTGGCGAGAAAGATTGGTTCCACCAAAACTTGCAGACTCTTCTGGATTTTGCTAGATATTCAAGGAGCCGAATTGAAATCTTGTGTGAACGGAACGAAGATTCTCCTTTCAGTAACTGACCATGTTGTTGAGGCAAGCCATCTGCACCCCTGGGGTAAAAAACAATTCAGTTTTCCCAATCTAAAAGTGATTTTGCGCCAACACCACTCATTATATATCTCTCCTCTGCTAAATTATGAAAGGCAATTTTGAGATTAGGAGCCCGTGGCGTCACAGTCCCACGAGCACAACTCGTTCTTAATTCCAAGAGTGGCAGAAAGAACATCACATCACCTTTGCGTTCCAAGTTTTATGCCACCAGTGCACAAGAGACAACGACCCCAACTGAAAATCAGAGCAAAGCAGAGATTGAAGGGGGGATAGACCTCAAAACTGAAGAGATTTTTCTGTCTTATGCAGAACAAGTCGAGCAAGAGGACCAAAGGAAGATTGATGCTGCATTGAAGGCCTTTGAAAGCGGAGACTACGTTCAGTACCACATTGACTCTGTACCCCCCCCCAAACAACAAATGATCTCACAGGTTCCAAGCAAAGAAGCGCAAAAAAAAAAGATTATTCAGTTTTTTATGCAAACAACATTGATCTGCTCTAGGTTTGCCACTGCCTTACACTTTTTTTTTGCAGTTGCTTGGCTTGAAGAAATACAAGTGTGTTGTTTTTATGAATGGAGACTTCAAAAACCCAAAAGATGGCCGAAGCTATGCTGTTACCAAAGTTCTAGATCAGTTGGGTATGTCTTAGCAAGTTGTTGAAAACATTGCACGATCATGCTTCAGTGGCAGTGGCAGCAGATACAACGTCAATGAATTCTTCTTCCAAACTAACAGGAGCAATCTATAAGACCTTTGATGTGTCAAAGTATCCTGCGCTAAAGGCTGGCCTGTTCCAACACAAGTAATATTCACCACCTTTTTGTTTTTGTTTTTGTTTTTGTTTTTGTTTTTGTTTTTGTTTTTGTTTTTGTTTTTGTTTTTGTTTTTGTTTTTGTTTTTGTGGAGCAGTGAGCAGAAATGTATGGTTTTGACTGTGAGAACAGAGAGCAGAGAGAGGAAAGGTCTGGTTTTGCATCGCATTAAATATAATCTTTCTTTTCTGCCTTTCTGTATATCATGTAGGCCGTCTTTCATTGGCTCTGAAGAGGATTTTCCTCAAGTCTATATCTTGGGCAGAGAATCAGGTAACTGTCCAACGGTGTTGGATGCCTTCATCTCAGGCAAGCTGGAGGTCGAATTGCGAAGGGCCAGTGCCAAAGTAAACTAATCAATGCAAACAATAAGCTTGTTTCATTCCTTTTTCTTTTCTAAACAAGTGCATGCATATAAAGCAAATCAAAAGGGGTTTCCTCAAATTTGTCACACTTCTTATAGCAATCCAATAGGGATCAGTCTTTGGTGTGTGTTCATAGTTATATGAGCCTGTCTGAGTTTCTCTCTTACAGGCTCTGTAACACCAGTCAGAAACACTACTACCACTGATGGCAGAGAAATTAAGAAAAGAGATCACCAGTCTGACCCACAGTTTGAAGAAGAAACAAGTGAGGCAGCAACTGAATAATCCCCAGTTGTTAGTCCTGTTTTGCCTCCAGTGTACTGTAGCTGTAGGTTGTTGGAAAAATCCAATCATGAAAGCAAAGCACATTGACCAGGGTGGTGCCTGTGAATGGCCCTTGGTTTTCTAAAAGCAGCTGCTTGATCATCATCAACCTAAACATTTTAATGGCTCTTACGAATGTGTATTGCTCAGAAAGAGTTGAGAGTGGGAAGACTCAAGCAAAAGAAAATGTGGTATTGTTTATTTATAAATGCAAATGAGAAGTTAACTTCGCTTTTGGGTTATCAGAAAAAAGACAATTAATGATGTCAAGGTTGTTTGTTAAACTGCTCAATAATGCTGTTCATATTACTCTCTTGCAAACAGGTTATATGACAACAACTGATTTAAGGCCATGTACGGGCGTGCTGCTACGGCTCTGTGCCACCAAGGCTGAACCTGCAAGTTTTTGTCTTTGGACCACAGCCAAATAACAAGTGAGATGATTCTCTTCCACACAGACAGAGGCCCAGTCCTCATTCGTTGCCTGCACCTTAGAGAAGGAGCTTATGTAGCCCGCGGCAAGTCTGCCAGGAGGCACTGCCATCAGGATTTCCTCTACAGATTCAACCTAAGAAATTTACACATATTGTTAGTTACTCTTGGTTGAAATTCAAAAAGCCAGAGGCAGCTGCAGCTAGAGATGCATGCAGGTTGAGATTTTCTATATCTATGTATGGTTCAATTACCTCACAATGCGGCCTCTGCACAGTGGGTAGTTTTATGTGCATTGCCCATGCAATGCCATAGAGCGTGTAACTTATCGTCAGCCTACCCTTGTCATAGAGAGCTCCACCTCCCAGTAACTGGGTAGCTATAGAGCAAATGGACAATAGTTACATTCAGGAGTACACAAGGCTTGATCATGTGGCGCTGGCTTACCTGATTCAGAAAGGGCTATGTTCTTGTGTAACGGATCTGGCAAAGTACACATAAGCTCAGGGCCAGAAGATTCCGAGCGCATCATATCGATCTTGTAAATAGCGCCCCTGGGGGTGGATCACAGTAAAATTTTAGTATGAAAGCATTGTATAAGTGAATAATAATAGCAACTAACCTATCTGTGGCCCAGATATTGAAATCAGAATCAAACGTCATGCCATCTATATTCTTGAATTCGAAATTAAAGCAAGGAGGCGACAGTGACAATGGTTCACCATCCGCAGAAATTTGTTGTATGCACGACCCTTTGTCGGTGGAGGCAATGGCATACATAATGCCCTCATAGCTGGACATTGCATAAAGTTTGGGATTTGAAGTGGCCCTAGGGTGAAGAGAACGAGAGAAGGTCAGATAATAAGCCATTTGAAGATTTGGCAAACAAGAGCAATAACTTAGTAACACGGATCAATATACACACAAACCTGATCACGTCCACATAATTATCAACGAACTTAATAAAGAGAGGTGTACGCCAGAAGAAGCTTGTAATGCCAAACGCAGTAATGTGAGAAGGGGCATCAGAAACTGCAAAAAAAAATATTAATATATATTGGAAACAAACAAATAAATCGGTAGGGCATAAGAATGAAAGAAACAACTGGTAACATACAACTGCGTTTGCGGGAAAATCCACAGTTAGTGCTAAGGCCAGTACAAAATTCTTCGTAAGCCGAAGTACCAGCAGTAGAAATCTTGGAAAAACTAACAGCTGCAGCAGCTATCTTGGCCGATGTCACTGCGCCATCAGCTATCTTGGCCGTGGTCACTGCCAACGCGCCAATCTTGCCTGTTATCACTGCCAGCGCACCAATCTTGGCCGATGTCACTGCGCCATCATCAAGCTTGGCCGTGGTCACAGCTAACGCGCCAATCTTGCCTGTTATCACTGCCAGCGCACCAATCTTGGCCGATGTCACGGCGGCATCATCAAGCTTGGCCGTGGTCACTGCCAATGCGCCAATCTTGCCTGTTATCACTGCCAGCGCGCCAATCTTGGCCGATGTCACTGCGCCATCA
>CDFI01106941.1:6293-19049 GCA_000826405.1 Acanthamoeba divionensis | reverse complement strand
TTTTTTTCATATTGCTGTCGTATTTCAACAAACAATAGAAACACACAAGGGGCCAAAACAAATTTCTTTGGTTCATCATCCAACCAAACACTTGATAGATTTGTTTGAGTGGCCACTCAGCAATGGAGCCAAGAAGGCCGCTTCCTCCTGCGCCTCCCATCAGGACAAGCAGAAGAGACCTCTCCACCCCCATTTCATGTAAAATCCCCCCCCCATACTTAATTCTTCTGTTTCATATTTGTGGCTTTTGTGCACAAGGCCACAAATAAACTAAACATTCCTTCCTTCGCTTTTCTACCCTTTTAGCTCCAAATGTACGTCCACAACCACAACAACAGCCCCTTGCTTCAAGCAACAGCTGGCAGGACAATCCTTCCCCACATCCTCGCTCCTCTTCCGTTCCTCCGCCTCGTCCCTCTGTGGCGACCAAACCACCCCCTTCTACTGCTCACCAGCAGCGCCGAACTGAATCTATGACCTCAGGGAGCCCTCCTCCGTATCCACCAAAGCCTACCTCCCTTAGCTCCAGTGCTGTTTCAACAAGCCGTTCAACAAGCAGCAGTAGCTTCTTCCAAGGCAACAGCAAACCACAACAACTGCCAAACTTGACTTCTGCGAGCACAGCTAACAAGTATCACGACCAAAACATCACAACTTATGAAGAAACGTCGTCCGTAAGTTCGCATTCACATGAGGATTTGCATACGCGATCTCGTGATCCCTTCCTCCAGAGTCAAGGATCAGCACAAAGCATTGCCGAGTATCCTTGGAAGGATGTGGATGCCGATCTAGGTTTGCTTCACCATTCCTTGGTCTTTTGTACTTATAAAAAGCGCATCTGTATAGAGTTTTCTCTCACCCTCTCTTGTTCCATATCTTATTCTTTTAGGAATGGAAGGCACAGAATGGGTGAGCAGTCCTGCAGATGGGGCATCCTCTCAGTCTTCAGAGGTACACCTTGATTGCAGTATTTAATGCTACTAATTGTCCTTTTAGGCGTCCACAGCGAGAAATTTTAATTGTTCAACATTTTTGTTGCGGTCCAGGAAGATGAATGGGAAATTGAAGAAATCATTGAAGAGGGCGTTGATGAACATTCCTTATCTACTTCGGCTCTGCATCTTGCCCCGTCTGGTTCTGGACTAAGATCAAGAACTTCCTCATTTTCAGCTCAACCAAATCTTCCTCCACCATTTACAAGCAAGAGTGGATCAGCCATTGAAATGCCTTGCGAAAATGAAGATAAAGCAAAATGCCCTGCCATACCTCCAAGGGACAGAAAAACTGTATTGGCTCCAAAGCCAGACTGGCGAATAGCTTTTGAGAAGAGATTGCAGCACAGCTTGGGAGCACAAACTTCTTCAAATGGTCCTCGAGACGAAGAAAAAGAGAAGGAGGATAAGGACAAGGAAAAGGAAAAGGAAAAAGAGAAAGAGAAAAAGGACAAACCTGAGAGGAGAACCTTTAGCTGGTCAAAATCAAGGTCAGGTATTCAGAGAGATAAAAAGGAACTTAAAGAAGATAAAGAGGCAAAGGAAAAAGATAAAGAAGACAGAGAAAAGAGAGATGATAAGATCAGAGAAGAGAAAGAGAAGGAGGATAATGAAGACAAAGACAAAGACAAAGACAAAGACAAAGACAAAGAGGTAGACTTTTCCCTCTAATTCTCAGGATGTCTTTCCTTTTAGAATACAGTGTAACCGAGGATGGGAACTAACTAAATGAGTTTGGTGTCGTGCAGAAAACTCGATTCCTCAAATTTCGAATGAGAAAAAAGGAACATGTAGACTTGAGTGGAAAAGCCCAGAAGAAAGCAAAGCCCAGTGGATCTATCATTGTGTCTGCACCTATTGGCGCCAAACACAGGGTAAAACACGAAATCTTCGTCATCTACTTTCTTTGCATCCATTGAACAAGCTCATAATACAAAGAGGATATGACAAAGATGGAAATGTAAAACGGTTGCCATCATTTATTAATTATGTTTTTCATATTTGCTCCAAACAGCTCCATGTGGATTTTGATTTCCAGTGGACAGGCAGTGATCCAGCGGCAGAATTCCGTATCATTTCAAAGCTGGGACAAGGGTATAATTAAATAATTCAAGCTAATCTATTGGTAAAAGTGCACTACTCAAGTTTATTTTATTCATTTTTTCTAGGGCTTATGGCAAAGTTTACAAAGCTGAACACAAAGACACAGGCTTTATTTTGGCTATTAAATGTATTCCAATGCCAGAAGAAGTTGCTGAAGAGGCACAAAAGGTACTTATGGTATTCCCTGCCATTATTATTGTTATTACTTTTTATTAATATGTCTCATTTAGGAGATAGACGTGCTCAGAAAGGAAGTCAGTACGTTGAAGAAGTGCCGCTGTGAATCCATTGTTTCCTACTATGGCGTTTGCTTTCGCAACTCTTCCCTTTGGGTATCCATAACTCCTCCTGGCTTGCCTTCTATCTCCCTATGATTGTGACTGACTGAATGATCTTTCAACTATTGCAGATAATGATGGAATCCTGTGATATGGGTTCAGTTACAGATGTTTTGGGTATTGTTGGACAGGTATGGCTGCCTCTTGGCTGTTTGACAGCTTGTCTTTGATTCGTAGGTGGCTCTATGTTTGTGCTAATCGCACTTTATTTATTTAGGATAAAATTTCAGAGGCAGATATAGCATTCATATTGAGAGAAGTTGTCAAGGGGCTTGCATATTTACACTCAATCAATATAGTGCACAGGTTGGTTTAGAGCCATTTCTCCAAGTATTTCTTTCTCACTTTTTGATACATAGAGATA
The DNA here is from genome assembly GCA_000826405.1 of Acanthamoeba divionensis. Lineage (NCBI taxonomy): Eukaryota > Discosea > Longamoebia > Acanthamoebidae > Acanthamoeba > Acanthamoeba divionensis. The sequence continues at coordinate 16,251 of CDFI01106941.1, read as the reverse complement.
TGAAAGGAGCAAATATTTTACTCACCGCCAAAGGACAACCTAAAATTGGTTTCTGCCTACCTCCTCCCACCTCCCACCTCAAACGGACACGAGACAGCAGAACATATTTTATGTCTGCGCAATAGTATTTATTGTTTTGTTTGAAACTGACAAAAACAAAAACATTTCCCTTCTGTTGCACAGCTGACTTTGGAACTTCAGTTCAACTACAAAGCGCTACACGTGGCGCTCATACTTTCACAGGAACGCGTATCCTTTCATCACACTTGAGTTTTCCATTCATTTAGTGTTGAGCATTCTCGAGACTATGAAATATAGCAATCTTGCATCACCAAAACCAGTAAGAGGAGTTACTCCCTGTAATTACCTTAATTTAATCACAGCTTTGTTTATGGCACCCGAAGCATTGAGTGAAGAGAGCTATGGAATTAAAGCAGACATTTGGTCGCTAGGTATTCTTTATGTTCTGCCCTCTCTTACTGAGTAATTATCTCACTATAACCACTTTCTAGCTATAACAGCAATACAATTAGCAGAGGGCAAGCCACCTTTATCTGAAATGAATGTTGGGCGGGTAAGGACAATATGGGTGTTGATTTAACTTACATGCATGTACTGACTACGAGTTGATGTAACAGGCCATGCTTTCAATTATCCATGGAAACTCACCAACCATGAAAGAACCTTCAAAGTGGTCTAAGGATTTCAATGGTAAGAAAAGGTCAACTGCAGTTTTTTGGATGAATTACAGTGCTAAGCTTTTTTTCATGTTCCTAGATTTTATATCAATATGCCTACAAAAAGATCCCCTCAAGCGGCCTGAAGCAGAAGCCTTGCTAAAGGCACCTTGTCACCTTCCTCCACCTCCTCCCCACCACAACTATTTGTTAACTTAGTACTTCCTTTCCACCACCAATATACATAGCACCCATTCTTAGCGTCTGTACGTGATAACCATACGCTCAGTTTCGTAAAGGTAACCATCCACCACCTGATATCAAGAAAGTGAGGAGATTTCAAATGTCTCACATATATGTTGTGCATCTAATAAACAGGAGTATGCTCGCCACAAGGCGCGACCTATGCTTGGGCGCACGTTCTCCTTTCAAAATGAATTTGGCATGCGCCAGTTTCCTTCCAATGCTTCTTCAGAACTCATCAAGCAGCAGATATTGTCCACAGGCCAAAACCAAAAAGTAACAATAAGAAGAACTTTGAAGATGTTCTGTTTCAGCATTAATTGTTTACAATATTAGGCTATTGGGCAGTCGTCACCTTCGTTAGGGCTACCCCCGACCCATTCATCAACAGCACCTTCATCGCCGCTGCCACAGCGTCACCAGCCTGAGCACGAGCAGCCAACGGATGGTGTCAACGAAGAAGTATTTTCTGATCAAGAGTTCGAATCAGAACATCCTGGCTCTGAAGGTTCGCTTCTTTTCCTTTTCTCTTCTCTTCTCTTCATGATGATTTAAATTTGATTGTGTAAAAACATTGTTAGGTCTTCCTAGAGAGGAAGAACAGGCTTCTTCCCCAGGTTCAGTTGTGGAGATAAGGAGACCTTCCATCACCATACGAGAAGACGTTGTCAACAGAATTCAATCACTTGAAAGGGAGCAACGTAGTCCGGCCCTCCGTGCCAACAGCAACAACAACAGTCCTGAGACCAGGAGGCCCAACAGCCTCGACCTAAGACCCCCTAAGACCCACGACAACGCAATCCAAGGGGTGTTGGACAGAAAATCTCTTGACCTCAGAGGCAACAACACACGGATGGCACCACCACCACTACCTGCGCATGGCCCTCAAGGGAGGCATGCAATCCCGTCGGCAGCTGGTCCAGCCAACCACAGCCCAAACGTTAGCACGGCACCTCCACCAAAAAAAGTGGCACACGAGTGGACAGGTAAAGAGGCTTACCTTACCACCTCTCTTTTTCTGATCTGAGCTGCCTTTGAAAACCAAACAACAATGGCCTTCTTCCTCCCTTGCTTCATATCCAGATGCTGAGCTGCTTGAGGGACGCCTTGGAGAGGCAGACATCGACTTGTTGATGAGCGGCGGGGATGCCACAGGGCGCATGAAGCAGCTGATCTTGCGCCAGGCCAAGCTGCTCAAGGCCACCCACGAGGAATCCTGCCACTGGAAGCGCATCGCCAGCGAATTGCAAGCAGAGCTCGACAATGACAACCTGATGGAGCACCACCACCACGAGCGGCGCCACAATTGGAAACCTCTCTAATTCTCCATCTCTCTCTCTCTCTCTGCTCTCTGACGCGTTTATCAAATTTGTAATAATGTACTACTTAACATGTTAACAAAACAAAACAATCACACACACATACATATCTATGACAGGGGACTTTATGTTTATATACAAAAAAGTACCCAAAGCCAAAGCAAATTTAGAGATATATATGTATATATTATTTGGAGGAGGAAGGAGCCTCAGAAGCCGAAGGAGTTCTGGAAGAGAGCTGAGGCGGCAAGTTCGACGTTGCCGCGGTAGGCACGCAAAGCGTTGACGGCGTCAGTGCGCGAACAGCCCAGGTCCATCAGAATCCGAATGCTTTGCTCCGGAAATCCATCACTACCAACAGCAACAGCTGCCGATCCAACAGACATATAACATGGGGGGATGATGATGATGACATTAGAGAGATCATCCCATACAGTGTGTCCAGCCAGACCTGCTCTCTCTCTCTCTCTCTCTCTCGAGCCAAGGCTTATGGCTTATGGCTACAACAGATCTCTCTGCTCTCGCTCTGCTCTCTCTCTCTCTCTCTCTCTGCGTGCTCTCTCTCTCTCTCTGCTCTCGCTCTCTCTGCGTGCTCTCTCTCTCTCTCTCTCTCTCTCTGTGTGTGTGTGTGTGTGCTCTCTCTCTCTCTTCTAACAACAAGGGGATTTTGGTAATAATGGTTACCTGGTGGGGTGCTAGGGACTGGAATGGGCCCTCGAGCGCCAGACGTAATGGGAACACTAGTAGAAGGGGGTTGTACGCCAACAGTGGAAGGGGAAGGCGACTGAGACACTTGAGGGACAGAGGAGGGAACAGGAGAACGCTCAGAGTACTCAGCGTCGAACAACTCTGACTTGGGGATGTCTTTTTCGCTAAGGAATGGCGCTGACTCGTCGCCAATGCGAAGCATGCGCTCTCTCAGGTCCAGTACACACTGCACAACAATATCAATGGTTATATATATTTCATTAATATTGGTACTGTTAGTAACCAGTGGACAAGAACTTTACCTGATGTTTGAGCAGCATATCCAGTCCAAGAAGCAAATCTACGCCACCATTATCTTCCAAAATTGTGAATGAAGAACTAAAAAACGATTTTCCAATCTAAACAGAGGGACAAAACAGACATTTAGTGTGTGACCGTTTACAAAATAGTTGTGTTGAAATTGAAAACTACTTTTGGCTACTTTTGTTCACTCTCAACCTACCTTTAGAGGAGCAACATGAACGCGCCCCACTATTCTAGCTGTTCCCACTCCCCTTGCCAGGCCTGCCCACCTTGGATCTATCAAACGTGCCAATCTGAATATAAATAAAGAGAAGAACATTGGATGAATAAATTGAAAATTTCTAGTTCGGTGTTTAAATAGGTGGCAATTTAGAGAGTTCTTCACAGGCTTACCCACACTTTTGAGCACACTCTCTGGACATAATGGTGGTCTGCGCTCCACTGTCAACAAAGGCCTTGATGGGGACTTTGTTCACCTCACAATCAATATACAACATCACCACACGACCAAATGCTTCAGGGTTATATTCAAGGGCGGCCTCCATATTCTCTCTTATATTCTCTTTCATAATGTCTTCTTCTATCTGTCTCTGCGCTTCGATATTGAAAGGGTCTGAATTGAGTTGTTGCTGCATAAATAGGAAGGAATGATAAGAGATCTGAAAAAGAAATACAAAACATAGCCACATGAAAGTGCACGTACTATTCGTAAGGCTTGTTCCATCTCCGCCTGTTTGCGCCTGGCAGCCTGTTCATTCAGCAGTGATTGCAGGACAGAGAGGTCATCATTCAATACGGCTTGTGCCATTTGAGGATTGTTCTTTACCCAAAACGAAGCGTATTAGGATGGTGGCCAGCCACATGATAGGTTTTTTGCTTTTAGCAGGAATAAAGGTGAGGTGATATACGTGTATGAGTTGAGTGAGCTGGTCAGGATTAGTACGAAAGTACTGCTGCACTTCTGCTGCAGCCATGGTCGCTTGTGACCTGCGAGCAGTACATAATATGTTAAGAAACCAAAAAGTGAGCCTATCTCACAAACAAGCTAGCAAGTAGCATAATCTGCAAGAGATCACAGCACTGCAATGGAGGATTGTTACTAACCATTGTGAGGCAGTGTTACCACTGCTAATTGGCTGTGTTCGCTTTTCAAGAACCAGAAGGTCGTCGTTAGAAAGTCCTGTTTCTATTGGGAATGACCCAGCAACAACACAACAAGATCAGAGTTAACATTCAAACAGCGAAGGACGAGAACATGGACTGGACGTACCACTAATCTTTGCAGAATTGCTTAGTTCTCTTCCATGAAACAACAATCTTTGGTCTGTTACGAGGATACCAGTCTGTGTTGTGGCAGCACAACGTTAAGAAATATGACACATAAAACTTTGGAGGGGGGGGGATTAAGTTGGCTTTACCTCCACTTCAATCAATGCTTTCACATTTTCAACCTTTGAAAGAAAGAAAAAGGTCAAATAAAAAAGCCTGTGCTATGCCAAAAGTGACTTGCTGAACTCACTGGTTCTGTGATGTCAACAGAAAGATTAAGGATTCTTTCATCAGGGGTGGTGATGTGTAGCTGCAAAAGATGCTGCTGCGTGCTCATTCTTCTTCTTCTTTTGCTGGTTTGTTGTTTAAAAATGAAAATGCAGTGTTGTCAAGTGTGTATGGTTGGAATTGAAAAAAGTGGGGGGGGAGGCTATTTGTGAGAGTCACTGCACGACATCCACCACACCATGACGTCAGAGTGGTCCGTTAAGAGCCGATATGGAATTTGGTTTGTGACTGGATTTCCAGGAAATCAAATGTTTTTCATGATTGCTTTATTTTAAGAGGAAGACTTTTGTAGTTGGTCAGTATTTAAAAATCAACCAATAGGAGATGGCAATCAAGAAAGGTTACTTGAGCAAACATTTTAAACAACATAATTTAATCAACTAGTTATAGAGTGTGTACTTGATAGGAATCCAATTAACAAAAAAAACTGTAGTTAATTATTATTATTATTGTCCTATTTCAATTCTTACCCTTCTTTTAATGTTTTATATTTATACACCCATTTATGTTTGGTACTACATTTTTAAAATTTATAATTTTAAGAATGCATTTGAGCACTTGCAAAGCTCATGTCCACAAACAAACAAACAAACAAACACACACGCTACATCCAAGTTTCATCTCTCTACGTTAACAACCTTTTTGGGGGTTCAAAAATAAAAAAAAGCCAATATAGGTTTTAAGCACCTTGTTTCTATTTCCATTTCCATTTCCATTTTCATTTTCATTTTCAGATCAACAAGTTGTGTTCAAGGTAGTTTTTTCAAGAAGGACACACCAATTGGAATGGTCAAAGAACGAATGCAAGACCTTACACCCACCGACTTCTTGGCTCAACGCAGGGAGCTCGTCTTGGACAAACAGGTGGCAGTACCTGTTGTACACGACCATCCCTTTGCCCTTCCTCTGCTCTTCCTTGGAGGGCGGCACACACCACGGCACGAGCACGTCCTGCTCCGTGAACTTGCGCCTCGTGCTGTCCTCCTGCTCCAAAGCCCACACATAGACCATCACCTTGCCCCCTTTGGGTTAGGTATACAACCCAAACCACAACAAGAAAGAAAAGAAAAGAAAAGTCAGCTATGGGAGGCATTTCTTTTGTTTTAACAAAAAAGGAATCCAAACCTCATATATATAAGTTGGAGGAAGGAAGAGAGCATCAAAAGCGAGAAGAGAAGATGGAAAGGAAGTCAATGAACCAACCTGGTTTGGCTATGCGAAGGAGCTCTGAGAACGCATGCATGCGCCTCTCCTTTGTGGCAAAGTGTTGGAGGACAGCAACAGAGAGGACCAGATCGAAAGCTCCACTTCGGTAGCCCAGAGCCAGGTTGTCCATTTTCATCACCTCAAAACCTTTGTTCCAAAATAATCCATTAACAATTCTCTTAAAGTTGTGAACAATATATGCAAATTAATGAACCGATGTTGAACGAACCTCGTTTGAGTGCACATAGTTCGACAAGGCCATCGCTGCGATCGCAGCCTATCATAAACTTTGTGTTCTTGCACGAAGTTTCAGTGCAGCTGTTTTGCTTTTGTATGACGTCCAGATAGCGCCCATTGCCACACCCCACATCTGCTATCAGTGTGCCCTTTTAGGAAGAAAGAAGAAGGAGATGAAGAATAGAAGAAATTACATATGTGACTTGTCTCAAAGCACACATTGTGCAAGTAAGGGGAGGACAATAACCATGGGCAAGTCATGAAGAAAAGCTTCAAGTTTGGGCCACGGCTTGAGCCTTGTCTCATGCCAGCGAGATGCAATCGAGTTGTATACGTCCACAACATTTCTTTGTTCAAATGCACTTGCTGCAAATTATTGTAATAATGTGTCCATTAATAATGTAATGGCTCTTGCATGAGTGCTTAGTACACTGCGCCAGGGTAATACTTACCCGTTGAGGATTGCAAGATGTGAGTGATGCTTAGCTGCTGTGAGTCACATTCTTGTGGCCATTCACATGTGCATGGGCGACCGCGCACCTTACGGAATGTGAAAGAAACCCTCTTTCCTGCAGAATGAATAGAATTTGTTGTTGGTATTAATTATGACAGACATATTGGATTGCATTACCTTTTCTTTTGAGAAGTTCTCCATCCACGCAATCATATTTACGAAATGGAATGGCGTGCCTCCACAGGAATCGCGCCTCTCCTGAAAATACTTCGTTAGAGATAATTTTCCAAATAAAGCAAATATGATCAAGGAGATTGTTTCAGTACTTGTCATGACAAGAAGAGAGCGTGCAGGCAAGAATACAGATTTGTGAAGAGACGCATCAGGAAGGCTGAATGTCATTACGGAGGAACTTCCCAGAGATAGTGACATAATGCCATCATCAAAAGCTAAGAGAAAAGGAGGTAATCAGCTAGAATTAGACAACTGGTTGGAGGGACAAGAGCTTGTACCTGAATGTGTGTCAATATGAGCCCCAATACCTACTCCTTCGTCATATTCGTTCACAGTTAACTGATCTATTTACAGTGAGAAGCATATATATTCAAACTTTTACAATCCCCAATCGAATAGAAAAGACTTTAACTAACCCACTTCTGGCCATCTAACTCTTTGCACATTAGTCTTGTTACCTGGCAAAACGTTCAGAAAGAAGATGTTCAGAAAACAATACACATCAAACAAGTCATCTCTTTATTACCTTTTGCATCTATCTCGTCCTCTTCAACTACTGAAAGCTTGTTTAGCCGTTGGACAACATTAGCGCAAAAATCAGGCAGTGAACCTGTAAATAGAGATACAATGATAATTAATCATCACCATCATGGAATACTCAAGCAAGAGTGAAAAGAGGTATCCATATATATCTACCAAGGGGCTTGTGTATGTCTATGTTGCGAGTCTTGTAGTCAAATTCGTATCCATAGTGCTGCACTCTTCGCCGTGGCAAAGCATCCCAGCTACGTTCATTAACGGCACGCGTTAGTTGAATTTCTTCCTCTTCGCTTACAAAGTCAGTGAAAATAAAAAGGCCATCTACCTTTATGCGTTTTTTGTTAGAGCATACATGAATGGGTGTGTGCTTTAGAAGAAGAAACAAATCATGATCTCATGTGCACAGAGGAGGATCATGGAAGGAGGGGATTACATTAACATGTCTTGTCAGTGCAACATCTTCAGCCCTTGACTTTTCAGTTTCTTCTTTGAGCTCTGCAAATTCTATGTGCAGCTTACGACCTTTCTGCAGAGCGATTTGTTTGATCAGCAAAATAGCAATATTGTGTAACTCAGTTCAAACAATAACAAACCTTTAATCCAAGCGAACCAGCAAAATCTAGCACAAAGATCAGTAGAGAAACGAGGATTGGTAAAACAGCAAAAAGATGTTGGAGGATGACAAAGGGAGCATGGTGGAAAGCTCAACGTACCTCCTTGGGAGTCCTGCTGTTGAAGGTGTTCGATCTGAGCCTTGACAGAGAGGGCCACCTCCTCAGAAGAGAACGAAGCAAAAACGAAAGGCCGCTGGGGATCAACGTGTAGTCGCTGTACCTGGCCAAATGCTCCCAAAAACGCCCTAAGCCCTTCTTCGGTAACTCCTGCATTTGTTGCAACTTGTTAAGAAGTTCTTTGTTTGGGGGGTTGTGATCACAGATTAACATTTTACCAGTTTGAGGTCCACAGCCTGCAATAAACAAGTGAGGCGTTGGGAAGGAGGGATCTTTTGGCCTTATGTAAGGAAGGACAGTGCTGCTTCCACCTGCATTGTTGTGGTTGCTGTTGTTGTGCTCCATCTGCAAGATTTTTTGATTGAATGTCAATCATCAGAAATAATCTGAATGATTCTAGACAGAAAAGTTCAGACCTAGAACAATACAGAAAAGAGCAGAAATTCTTTAAATTCATTTCTTTATGAAGTTGTGAACAGGGCAACATTTTTCTTAAATATTATCCTTCATCTGCATTATTCCTGATCAAAAGATGACCACCAATAATATTGATGTCAAAGTCCATTGTTGTTGATGATGATGAAGAAGGAAGATGGAGAAGAGGACTCCATGTCAAGTCTTAATTTAAAGAAATGTTTGTTGCATTTTGGAAACTAAAAACATTTCTCTCAGTCAATAAATAAAAATAAGGTGAACATTGATAGTAACTGAAATATGCTTCCTCGACATCTCCATCTTCTGCATCTTCTTCTTTTTGTTGTTGTTTTATGCCTCTCCTGCCATCACCAACACTCACTTGCACAGCCTTCCCATCCAGTGCCCCCGTTGCATCAATCTGCTCTTGATGGGGATCTTGAAGAAATTCAGAGGCTTACAGCTGAGGAAGGTTTTTCAATTGCAGACTTGAACAAGCCAGACCCTTATGTTGGAGTGCCAATGCTTTACGCTGCAGCAAGGAATGGGCACGTGGATGTTGTGCGTTATCTCATAGAGGTAGATTGTTCTATTGTTAGATTATAATTGTTATAATTATCTCGTTCAATAACAATGTACTTCACAACAAGAAAGGTTGGGGCACACGTTAATCAACGAACAGCCGATGGGAGCACTGCTCTGCTTGTGGCTGCTTACGAAGGCCAGCTCGATGTTGTGCGTCTACTAATTGAAAGGGGGGCGGACGTCAATGCAATGAATGATAACGGCTTCACGCCAGCGATGGTGGCTGCCTATGTGGGCCACGAAGAGATCGTCATCCTTCTTAAGAATAATAGCCAACATGGGGCTCTACTTGAGAACCCCTCAAGCAGAGATGAGCTCTAAACTAGTTGTTTCTACAAATCATCATAAGTAAAGATGATTGTGAGCTGCACAAAGAGGCCTCATGTGGTCACTCTTGAACATTCATCTGTGCCAAACAACACAAACTCTCATAGTTTAAGTTAATCCTATTTACAACCCACCCACCCAACCAACCTACAGTTAACTATTTCTGATCTCATAACAATTAAGCTTTCCTTTCCTTTCATTTCCTTTTCTCTTCTTCTCTTCTCTTCTTCTCTTTCTGGTTTCAGACTTTGTTGGAGTCCTTGCGAGGGGCACGAGGCGATGTCGGTGATGGCAATGGTCGCTTGGGTGGCGTAGGCAGCGGCTTGCTACGCGTTGCCTGCAGGATCCCCAAACCAGATGAGTGAGCATTAGTACATTATATGTTGATGTTTGTTGTTGTTAGTCGTGAGAGAGCATAGAGCA
>CDFI01106935.1:16814-30874 GCA_000826405.1 Acanthamoeba divionensis | reverse complement strand
CTTGCAGATGGACAGCTTACAAACACTGGCCCTGTCACTCATGAGACAACTGCTTTAGAGCTTTATTTCAAGAACCTTTAGGAGACTCTAACCTTTAAAGTCACTTCCTTACTCCAGTACCCTGTCATCCTTGGCATTCCCTGGCTCAGACTACACAATCCTCAGCTTGATTGGACAGCTAACAGCTTTTACCTCAGATCTGATCACTGCAAACAGCACTGTGGAATCACTACTCCTGTCACAATCACTTGCACTCCAGATTCTAAACATAGACTGGACCTTCTAGAACCTCTTGTCACTTACTCCATTGACACTTCTCTCAAACCCACCTCAAGCACCCCTGCTTTAACCACCAGAAGAAAAAGAGGTGGTGTCCAAGTTGCTGTTTTCAGTGGGCCCCTATGGCATCACTGAGGCCCTCCCCCACTGCCACCACCACCATGAGAGCTGCCGTGGTGCCCTCTTCAGGACTGATATGCCACAAAATAAGAAAAACACAATCTTTTTGATCAAAGTGTTGTTGGGGAGCGCCGCCACGCGACCAGCCCTGCGTGCAAGACTGAGGCATGAGTTCACAGTGCTCAAGGAACTGGAAGGGGAACAGGTGGAAGGTGTGATCAGACCAGTGGAACTCATCAGCACTCCAGAGAGGGGCCTTGTTCTCGTCCTGCAAGATGCTTGGCATCATCATCATCACCACAACCTGTACCAGCAGCATGGCCAAACTCTTCGCCAACTCATCATCACCACCTCCAGCTCCACTAATAATAATAATGAGGCAGTAAGGTACGGAGAACACGATGACTGCAATGACAAGCAGGAGGAGAAGGAGAAGAGGATAGATTTGGAGCAGTGGTTCATGATAGCGATAGGGATCGTGGAAGTGTTGCAGAGGCTGCACGAGAGGGGGTATGTGCACAAGGACATCACACCTGACAGCATCTACGTGCTGTTCCCGCCGTTGAAGAAGGAGAAGCACAATGAAGAAGGAGGCGGAGGAGGAAGAGGAAGAGAGGTGGTGAAAGTGCAACTTTTGCACTTCGGCATCTGTGAAAAGCAGAAGCACCACCAGCACAGTGCATACATGGCAGAGACCCACCTGAAGAAGAAGAAGGAATTGGGTCTCAAGGAGAAAGAGGTAGAAGAAGAAGAAGAAGAGAAGGAAAGTTCAGAGGAGGAGGAGAAAAAGAAGAAGGCAGAGGGGACATGGGCATACATGTCTCCAGAGCAGACAGGAAGGACCAAGAGGCTCGTCGACCATCGCACCGATTTCTACTCCCTTGGTGAGTTTGTTTGCCTGCACTCTCTCAATCATCATTTCAGCAGTCCGTTCTCTTTCTTGTCTCCTGGTTTTGCTTATTGAATAAACAAACTTGCGCTCTGTCTCTATCAGGGATGACTCTGTTTGAGCTGGTGACAGGTGGATGTCTGCCATTCAAAACGACAGCAGCGGGTCCGTTGGAGTTTGTCTTCCATCACCTGGCTGTGATCCCTCCCAGAGCCAACCAGATTGACCCCACCGTCCCCAACGAGGCATATAAACCACTCCTCTCTGCCCTCTCTCCATTCTCCCAACACGAATGGTGGTCATATGCTGAAGACTACGTTTTTTTTTCTGTTTTCTCCCTTGATATAATTAAACATATATGAAGGTGTGTGATATAATCGACAAACTTCTGGCAAAGAACGCAGAGGATAGGTACCAAAGCGCTGAAGGCCTTCTCGCTGACTTGCACATTTGTATGCAGGGTCTTTGTGAAGGTTTGTTTGAAGAATTCCTTCCCTCACTACTAGATGGAAAAATTACAGTTGTTCCTTTTGCGTGCCCTATTTTAGAGTGTTTGTCATGTTGTCTTGACCATCATTAACATTTAAACAGAAGAAGAAGACGAGAAAGAAGTGAAGATGATGAAGAAGGCAAAGGCGAAGCGTTTGTTGAAAAACTTTGAAGCTGGCAAAGTGGACATGATGAGCAGATTTTGTGTGTCAAAACAACTTTATGGACGGGAGAAAGAAATCGAAATGCTACATGGTGCATTGAAGAGGGTATTTGAAGGAGCGACCGAGGTAAGCTCTTCTTTGCTTGGTCTCAAATTGGCATCATGTTAGTGTGCCATAATTAATATTCATATGGGATGTGTTGTGAAACAAGGTGGTTCTGATGAGGGGAGGTTCAGGAATAGGCAAGTCTTCAATGATGCAACAATTACATCAACTTGTGTTGACTCACAGGTCAGTAGATTTACATAAGACACTCAATCTATGTTTGCTGAAGTGTTATTATATGTTAATATATATGTTTCTATCTTGTTGCGTACAGAGGGCGATTATTATCAGTGAAGTTTGATCAGTTCCAAAGATCAACTTCCTTTCTCGTGCTTGCCTTCAGAGACCTTATCCGCCGAATACTCACCGAAGGTGATTACTACTCATTCTTTCAGGACAAATTTCATTGCCACTGTCCTTATTGTCATTCTTTTGTTTGGACCGTCTGTTCTGCTTTGCACGACAGGTGAGAAAAGAATCAGATTGTGGAAAGAGAAAATCCTTTCAGTTGTGGGAGCAACTGGCAAATTGCTGACCGAACTGTTTCCCCTACTGGAGAGAGTGATTGGTGTGCAGCCACAGATGGATAACTTGTTAGGCAAAGAGGCAGAGAACAGGTTCAACCATGTATTCCAACAGTTTGTTACTCTATTTTGCAGGTTTGTGGTTTGTTAGTTGTTTGTCTTGCATTCCTTCTGCAATTTCAAGCACAGGAAAAACTCAAGGAAATGGATGGGTGGGAAAGCAGTGCGGAGCATCCATTGGTGTTGTTATTGGACGACTTGCAATGGGCTGATTGCACTTCTCTCAAGCTCATACCTTTGATTGTCTCTGGTCATGTCAGGTCTTAACCCTCCAAACATTCTCTTCGCTTCTTATCTTAAGTGAAAAAACTGCTGCAGAATGCGCAAACTAAGTTGTGTACGGTATTGCAGGCACATCCTCGTGGTCGGAGCATACAGAAGTACTGAAGTAAACCATATGCTGACTTCAACCATCAAGGCTCTCGAAGACCAGAATACCACCACAACCCAACTAGGTTGGTGATCCTTTTTCTCAGCATTCTCTCCAATCTCTCTCTGCTCTCTATGACCAATTCTCATTGATCTAATTTTGCATTAATTTTAGAAATCAATCAGTTGAATGTAAGCCACTTTAAGCAAATGGTGTGTGACAGCTTCAAGTGCACGGGTGAGAGGGCATCACCTCTTGCTCAGCTGTTGCACAAGAAAACAATGGGCAATCCATTCTTTGCGCAACAGTTGCTCATCTCATTTCATCAAGATGGCCTCATCACCTTTGACTTCGATCAGGTTTATTAAATTATTAAACGCTGGGATGAAAACATTTTCTATTTATATGAATGGAATAGAACTCACGAATTTATTTTTGGCAATATCTACACAGTGTATGTGGAGATGGAGTATGGAGCATGTGCGGCAGAGGATGTTGAGGCTGGCAGACAATGACATGGAGTTGATGGTGCGAAAGATAGAGCGGCTGAGTGGAGAATGTCAGCGTGTGTTGAAACTGGCAGCAGCAATAGGGAACAAATTCAATGTCTCCACTCTCGCTGGCGTGATGGGTGAGTTGGTGGGCATTTGAATTTTTATTCCTACCCTTTTATCTCCGTTGTATCACTCACTCGTGTTACATCGTTTGGTGTAAATCACTGACTGTACAGAGAGCAGTGTGTGTGAGATAATGCATTGGATAGAGGAAGCAATGACTGCTGGACTCATTTTGAAACAGCAAAAAACATCCCAATGGAAGAAGACTTCCCGCAAGAGAAAGGTTCACTAAATTATTATTAAGGCTTAAAATCACAACAATAACTACAACATAAGGTTGAGCAGGGGAAGATGGACACGGACATAAAGAGACATGAGGAGAGTGGTGATGAGATGGGAGCAGCAAAGCTGGCAAACAAAAGGCAAGGACTGTCTGATATTCGGTTTGGAGATAAGTATCGATTCCTTCATGACAAAGTGCAACAGGCAGCATACACTCTCATCCCACCAGGTTAACTTCCTACATCCCTTCATGCCTTGTGTTTGGGCTGTCTTCAATGATTTAGTTAATAAACCGATGTTGATTCACCTCTTACAATAGGAGAAAGGGAGATGACTCACCTGCAAATCGGAAAGGAACTTCTTGCACAAACCGCAACAGACCAGACCAATGGCAGCCTTTGCATGATTCTCCATCACCTGAACATGAGTACCAGCATCATATCTGATGAGGCCCTCAAGCAAGAGGTACCAATGTCACTAATCCAAACAGCAGATGAACCTGTATTTATATACAGCTTACTCTTTGTGTGGACGGCCTACCCTATAATCTCAGATGGCAATGCTGAACTTCAAAGCAGGCCGAAGGATAAAGCTGGCAAGTTCCTACTCCGATGCTGCCAAGTACCTGAAGGTTGCAGTGGCTCTGAGAGACTCGATAGAAGGAGGAGGAGGCCCATGGGAGGGAGATGAAAGGAGACGGGTAACGATGATGATTTATTTGGAGGCCATTGCTGCACACTTTTGGAACTCTGAAGAATCAGGTTAGAAATAACATGACAAGACAAAGCAAGATAATGCACTTTCATATATTGCTGCTTACCTGTTTTGCGATCGATTGGTGTTTAGAAGCGGAAAGGTTGATTTCAGTTGCACTTGGGCAAGCCCGAAGTGTCAAAGAGAAAGTGGCCGTGTTGAAGATAGGCATTCTCTTTTACAGCCAACAATTACAAGATGCTAAGGCTATAGCTTTGGGGTTACAAGCACTTCAAGTAAACACATGACCTTCTCATTCGAGTTGAAGCACATCTCTAATTGTTATAGCATCAAACATAGCTATTGGGTGTCGAGTTGGAGAGGGAAGAGTCAGTATGTATTGAGATTTCAAACGCTGAGCTGGATGCGCTGCCAGATATGAAAAACGAAGGTAAGCCTTCTTCCCCTTCTTCTGCCTCCCTAGAGGCAGTGTTCTTCATTGTGCGTAATGGATGTAATAACGATAGAAATATCACTTACACCAGTTCTTTTTTTTTTACTCAATACATTGCCAATCTAACTTACCATATGGCCATCCCAGAGACATTTCTTGCGGTAGGAGTAATTATTGCAATGGGTCCATCTACTTACAGAATCAATCCGAAAATGTATTGTCAAATTGAATGTAAGGACCAACTAACTATGGTGATGAGTAAAATGGAGAACAGAGAGCAGAGAGAAGATTGTTCGCTCTTGGCCTTGGTTTGGTAATGTGGGCTCTGGGCAATACAGACAAAATAATATATCTGGGCTTAAAGTATGGCCTTTGCGCTGAAGCTGCGTGTGGATATGTTGGCTGTGCCATGATGGCAGTAATGGACAACCCAGAAAAAGGTTACAGATTGGGTAAGTGAGTGTATCTATTTTGTCAGTTATATCTATTTAATATTCTGTTATCTATATGGTTTCAGGAAAGCTGGGGATGAGAGTATTAAAGAGGTTCAAAGCAAAAGAGCTGGAAGCAAAGGTGGTAAGTAATTATATCTTGCTTGTTGCCTCAGGTGTTATCCCAAATTGTTTGTGGTTTTTATTATGTTGTGGCTTCTCTATTGGCGTTGTGCACCAGTTCGGCATATTTTACGGCTTTATATGGCCTTGGTTGAAGCCTATTCGTGAGAGCTTGCCCTCTTTGCACCAATCAGTTGATTCAGGCCTGCAGGTACTCTTGCTATTCACATCTCCTTGTTCACTTGTTGCACCTCACCTTTGCGCAAACTGCTTTCTAGTTTGGAGATCTGCAGTACAGTCTATACAATCAAATGCGGGTATGTGATGTTCTCCTGTGGGCCGGAGAGCCTTTGGGCACAGTGCAAGGTACACTTTCAATGTTCCCAAACATAACGACTGAGAAAACATCAAGAATGCAACATTGATTATTGTTTGTTTGGCTTGGCCGTGACGTACCATATCTTGCACTACAGGAATGCAGGATTCGTTAATGTTTTCACTGTATTTACGCAACCAAAAATTTGCTATGTACTTGAATGTCCACAGCCGTCTGGCTGCTCGCCTGCGCGATGAAAGGTGCAAATTAAAATACACGTTTTGGGGTCAAACGACAACAGATGAGCAGTTTGGTAAAATCATCAAAGACCTCAACAACAAGTTTTACTCTTGTTGTTACTGGATATGTGAAGGAATATTCTTGTACTTTACCAGGTGAGCACGCATTCATGGTATGCATCATATAAATGTTCTGCTAACCGCCTACTTTGGTCTGATTAGAAATTATGCCGCAGCGCTTGTCAACTTTGCAAAGGCGTTTGACTGCAGGGATATTATGCGAAGTTTTTTTTTGAATGCACAACTCAACTTCTATTCCTCATTGTCCTTTGCAGGTTTTTTGATGTCAATCCAATTTTTCCATTCTCATCGTGATATTAACTACTTCTACAACATCATGCTGGATTAATTTAACAAAAGGACATGTGAGGACATCATCAGCCCACCTTTCCCAATCAGAGAGAGACATCATGATCTGTTGGATCCAAGAAAACCAAAGGACGATGCAGCAGTGGGCAGCCAGAGCGCCATCCAATTTCGAGCACAAGAGGCTTTTAGTTGAAGCAGAATTGTGCAGTCTCACAGGTAAACAGCAGAAAATCACAAAAACCTCACATGAACCGTCATGCCAATAGATCAACATCCTTACTTATTGACAGGTGATCAGTTGCAAGCAATTGATTTATATGAGGATGCCATCACCACAAGTGCACGTCAGGTTTCTGATCCTATTCCCTGCAAGAGTGAAATATAATATTATAACATAAGACCATATGATCTCTATCTGTCAGGAATTTCTTCATGAGGAGGCGTTGGCTCGTGAATTAGCTGCGGATTTCTATGCAAACAGAAGGAGGCATCGCTTGGCCTGTGATTATCTGAAGGAAGGTTTGTTGTGTAAATAACAGAGAGCAGGTTAAACATGCCCATCCAATCCTGACACACTCCTGGAAAAACAAACTTTAGCGCACAGAACTTATACCCGTTGGGAATCTGCCTTCAAAATGAAGCAAATTGAAGAAAGGTTATTTTCTCTGTTCTCTGTTCTCCCTCTCTCTGACTGACTTGGTCAAATTATGGTGTAAATGCTTCACAAAGACTCGTCAACCTGAAGGAAAGAAGAGGCATTACAATGGAACACACTCACCCATTAATAACCAGTATATCCCCTGTTTCATCAATCATTCCACCTTGCATCAAATCGCAATCTCTCTCAGGTACGCACTTTGATGATCAGCTCCCACTCCTTTATTTTTAATAATCTTCCCCTTGTGTAACAAGCAGAGGATAAGCGTTTTGAGACAACTTTTGCAGCGGCCGACTTGGATAGTGGCACTGTTGTGAGGGCCTCCCAGGTATCATCACCTGGCTTCAAATTCATTCTCTTCTGTACCAATGTGTGCATATTGAGATATGCTATGAAGCCACTAGTAGCCACATCAATGACTGCTTGTTTCTTTCCTTTCTCTCCTGCCGCACTGTGGTGGTGGTGCATGGTGCATGTGGTTTTTCTTGTCGCGTGTCTTTTGCGCAGGCGATACTGGGAGAAATAGAAGTGGACAGGTTGATCGACAAGCTGATGGGTGTGGTAATGGAGAACACCGGTGCGACTAAGTGCTTGCTGATCTTAGAAGACACGGGCGGCGATCGGTTCGTCAAAGCGCGAGCTGTGATTGACTCTTATGGTATGGTACCTGTACAATATTGAACTGGGCTCTCCTCCTCTCTTTGTTTGCTGATGAATCTATTTAAACAGGCAGCGTGAGAGTAGAGAGCAACATAAGGGTTTCAGTTGAAGAATGCAAAGAAGCTTCCCTCACAGTGATCAACTTTGTTGCTTCCACTCAAGACACAGTAAGTTACAGTTTTTCAGTCCACTAATGAGAGTGGTTGTTCTCACTTCCATGAAAAAATACGAAATGATTCTGTGTTGACATAAAAGGTAGTGCTTGGTGATATTCCCAAAGAGGGTCCATTTGTTAATGATCGCTACTTGTGTGCATCGTCCTCCATCTCACCTAAATCAGTCATGTGCTCTCCCATCGTACACCTCAACACATTGCTCGGTACACTCGCTCCCCACTCTCCCTCGTGTTTTCATTTTACAGAGACATTTCATTGTACTCTCCTCTCTCGACCGCACATGCAACTTCAAATGTTCAGGGTGTGTGTACCTGGAGAACCAAGGTGTGGCAGGAGCATTCAAAGCGGAAGGACTCTGGTTGATGTCTATGATCTCGTCTCAGATGGGAATCTCACTGACCAATGCATCACTCTTCTGTGAACTTCGGGAGAGGACGGTTCAATTGGGAGATACCAACAAACGTCTTCAGGTCTCTCTTTGGTGGTCATTGTCCTCTTTTTTCATGTTTCCTTGCTGATCGATGTTATATGGGGGTTGTGGTAGGAGGAGCTGTGTGAAAGAATAAAGGTTCAAGGTGAACTGGAAAGTGCAATGGAATTCGCTAAGACTGCAGCCGTCATGAAAAACCAATTCCTTGCCAACATGAGTCATGAGGTTTGCAAAGAGCAGAGATGAGAGATGAGTCATGAGATTAACTCTGAACGGAGCTGAGCGAGTGACAAGACTAACTCTGATATATCCGTGTAATACTTATGATGAAGACGCGAACGCCATTGAATGCCATTCTTGGAATGACCACCCTTTTGTTTGACAGCCCATTGACAGGTTCATTCGAAGATGAAAGATGTGCCAAAGGTGCATACTAAAGCTGACTTTAGTTTCTTCTCTCTCTCTCTCTCTTGTGTGTGTGTGTGTGTATGAAATATTCAGAAGAGCAAAAAGAGTGGCTCCAGATGGTCAAAGTGTCTGGCAAAATTCTGCTCCAATTAATAAGTAATACTTACCTTTTTTTGATCTTCATATGACATCTTTTTACCCTCCATCATCTTAATCTTTTCACATAATAACCACAACAACAATTACACACAATACAAAACCACAACAAAACAAAACAAAAGGTGACATATTGGATTTAGCCAGAATTGAACATGGCAAGTTGGTGCTTCGCAAGGAAGTGTGCAATCTGTTCGACTTTGTGGAGGAGACCATGGACATGTTCACCAATGATTGTGCAAAGAAAGACATTGCACTTTCACTCCATACGAATCTGCCACACAACAGTAGCAACAACAGCAAGGTTATCCCTCCCTCTGCTCACAATTTGATCTCTTTTTAAAAACATAAGTGGAAGAGCGAGCTGTGTTGGGACCAACAATATTGCTGATCTTAGATGCCATATGGAAAGGACAGGAGTGGATGTATGATAGTTGTCCAAAGCAGCAGATCGTGACAGACAAACTGAGAGTGAGACAAATATTGATGAACTTGATCTCCAATGCGGTCAAGTTCACAGCGAGAGGAGGAAAGGTGTCAGTCAGTGTGGTCCATCGGCGAGTGTGGTTCATCTCGGAAGAGTTGTCAGAGAGATACTTCAGGAAGGCAAGCCATCTGGGTGAATTCCCCCAACAAGGAGCCACGGCCGAGTGTGTTGATGGGCATGATGATAACAAGGCCTGCGATGGCGCTGGTAGCAGCAGGAGCGGTAGTGGTGGTGAACAACACAAGAGGAAAGACAAACAAGAAGAAGAAGAACTGGTTGTGGTGGAAGAAGTGTTTTGGAGGATGAGGAATGGAGGTGTGAGCCAGAAAAAGGAGAGGAGAGGAACGAAGCTGTATGTCACTGAGAGGAGATCAGGATTAGGAGCGGAATCCCCAGAGCTGACAAGATGGAAGGGTGAAAACAAATATTTTAATTTGGACGATAAAGAGCACACAACTGATCAAGAGGATAAAAGTGATGGATATGAGTATGTGCATTTTGTGGTAAAGGATTCAGGACGAGGAATCCCAGCGAGTCTTCTGGAGACAATTTTTGATTCTCTCGTTCAGGTACATATATGAGTTTCTTTTTTTGTGTTTTTGTTTTGTTTGTTTTGTTTTGTTTGATCCTTATTTTGCTATCTCTCGTTCTCTGTTCTCTCCCCGTCATCAACCAGGGCGATGGATCATTTTCCAGGAGAGAGGGAGGCACAGGCCTTGGTCTGGCCATCTCAAAACAGCTCGTGCTCGCTCTTGGAGGTACCACTATATTATCCCTCTTCTTGCTGCAACTTGTTGTTTTGTTTCTTCGAATCTCAGAGATGAAACAATTAATCAGATGATTAATTGGTATAGCCTTGGCTTCGTGAACGTGAGCGCTGAGAGAGAAAAAACAATAGTTGCATATGCTGCTTGTAACATGTGTTGTGTGAAATCAATCTCTCATCATCGTCATCATCGTAATAGGGAGGCTATGGGTGGAGAGTGAGGTGGACAAGGGTGCCACTTTCCATTTCACTGTCCTGAGCAAATCATCTCTGTTGCCTTGTGGAAAAGATTCATGAGATGCTATACCCACCGTGGACAACATGCAATACTAACAATAACTTATTATTTTTTTGTTGATGATGATTTTCACAACTGCTGCGGCCAATCAGTGGCGGTCTCCTCAAAACACAAAAACAAAAGTTTTGTTGTTGCACGACTGTCGCAAATGTGTTGTTTACGGAGCGAGGCTGCTTATGGAGGCCATTTGGAAGTGTTGCGATGGCTAAGAAGCCAAGGCTGTCCCTGGGATGGAGGATACTTGTGCTAATGCTGCTGGTGAAGGCCACGTAGAAGTGTTGCAATGGGCCGATAGATGTCTCCTCATTCCAGGGACAGCCTTGGCTTCTTAGCCATCGCAATTCCTGGACTGGATGCTTGTCTACAAATTGGGTATTTCATTTGAAAAAGGACCATTAGAAATTTCTCTTCAGCCTCTGTATAAAATTTAAAAAACAAGTTAAATTTTTCTTAATATCACAAAAAATTAACAAGTTGTGAGTTTGAATTCCCTTACATCGTCAGAAGTTAATATAGCTGAGGAGCAAAACTGAAAGTTAATAGTAATATAGTAAAACAAAACCAAAAAAGTTTAGTTGGTTCCGCTGGGGTTCGATCCCAGGACCTTCTGCGTGTAAAGCAGACGTGACTACCACTGCACCACGGAACCTCCTCCCTTAAGTTTTTAAATTTTTAAATTTACAAAGCAGATATAACAATGTGAATATAAAGTTGTTGAGGCCCTTGGAGACAATTTATTAGAAAATCAAAAGCATCTCTTAAAAGTCCAGTTTTGCCAGTTGCCACAAACAATTGTCTGAATAAGATGCAAAAGTTGTAATGTTGTAATGTTGTTCAAAGACATTAAAAAGTTGAGCTGTCATTAACAGAAATAAGAAAAAAAAAGACAATCAAACCAAAAATCTAAGAGTTTCATAGTTGTTTGATTCTTTATTCGTTAACTAAATTACATTAATATTATTATTAAACATCCTTCTTCAACCCCGAGCCCCGCAAGGTGTTGTCTCAACCGTCAATACCACTTGCCCTCTTCATTCCACACAACCTTGTGTTTGTGCAACAAGATGCTACCACGCAGCCCCACCCAATTCCTCTTCCTGTCCTCCCTCCTCTTCATCCTTGTACTTTCCATCCTGTTCCCTCCCTGCGTTGGTGTTGGAATTCCAACAGAGCTGCAGGTGCCAGATGGTAATGTTCTCATGCATGTAATCTTTGCCGTGGGGGCGAGGACCTACGTGTGTCCTCAGAACAACGGCCTGTGGACCCTCCAAAATTCAACAGCGACCTTGTATTTCAGCAGAGGATCCTACAACCAAGGAGATGCAAGCATGGGTGACCACGAGTACCTACAGAGCACCGATTCCGAAGGAAGCCGTGAAAAATGGTACATGTTGTTCATCATTCATTAACCTGCAACCATCCTCTTCCCCCCCCCCAAATGAAAATCAAATCAGAATTAAATAACGAAAAGAAACAAAGCATGCTCATTCCCAGTTTATGGGTGTACGTAACGTTAAATGCAATGCTTGGCCTTTGATCTTTTGATCTCAAACCTGCCCAACGAATCAACTAAATTTTCAAAAAAAATTAAATCAAAAAATATATTGTGCCATTAAAAAAAGAGAGAAGAGTATTGTTAATTGTTTGTTAACTTGTTGTGGTGGATCCCATTTTCTTATGTTTGCAGGACATTCCATGCCCCTGTCACACCCACATATGCCGTCGCTGCAAACATGGCCACATACCCCCTCACTGGAGATAGCAACATACCATGGCAGTTGTATTTGGTCACAGAGACTGGTGGCCCTGGAATTCTTAAACAGGTAAACCCTAACCAAAGGCTCGCTGCAATGTGTCCTGAGAGCAGAAGTGCTTTCCAGTAGCTCGTTAGCTAGAGAGGGCAGAGAGAGCAGAGAGACCACTTTTTTTACATTATATAAATGCCTAACCACCTGGAATACTACCAGGTAACCTATGCGCAAAGACTCGACACCAGCGGCGGTCTTGCCCCACTAACAAGCTGCTCCACTGCTGGCAACGTAACAACGTAATTTTCTGTTCTCATCTCTTACTTATTCATCCCTTGACTCGTTAACGTTGTAATTCTCATTCCATTCTCTTTCTGCTCTTGGTTCCTTGCTGTGCCAAACAATCACAGTTCTGCATACGAAGCTGAGTATTGGTTTTATATTGAGGGCGAGTATCCTGACGTCTCTGCAGCGTCTGCGCTCAAGAGTATCTTCTCTTTTCTCTTTTAATCTCAGCAGCTGGTCCTTAGGCTTATGCTTGTTGTTGGCGTGTTAATGCATTGTAATTGAGTGTCACATGGGCCCGCTTTGTTTTGTTCTATTCTATTGATGATCATATAGTATTTATTTCTGTAAAAGCTACTTTCTTTTATCAAACAAAAAAGAAATGATTGAGAATGATCACATCCTTCTTGCAGTGTTTTATGGTGTTGCTTAACTGAAACAGTGTGTTGGAGTTTAAACCTAAAACTTCGATTGCTACTTTAGCAGTTTAAAGCTGTCCGTCCATTGCTACTTAAGTTCCAAAAAAAATTAATGAGGAAGTTTCTGGACTTTCTGAGCAATCGTTCCATTTCCAGATTAGTCTGGAATTCTGAACGATTCCAGATCTATGCCACCCTTTCTGTTGCCAGTGTTGGGTAAATCTTCCAACAATTCCAACTCCCTCAACTTCATTCTCTTTCTGTCCATCTTCCTTGATTTATAATATACGTCAATGGGCACCAGTGGATCAAAGGAAAACAACAACAAAGAGGAAGAAAATGAAAAGACAAAGACAGAGATAACAAATGAAGTCGATTTCGACGAAGAAGAAGAGGATGAGGAGGCTGCAGCAGACGAAAGGGATGCACAGAAGATCATTCCCAAAGAGGACCTTCGAACTCCAGCCACGAAGAAACGAGACAGATTGGAAGAGTACAAAAAGTTGTGGAAAAGAAGAAGGATAGATATTTGTATTGCCCCCCCCCCAAAAAAAAAATACCACATTCCCACAGAATGCTGTATAACTTTCATAAGTGCTGATTTGCAAACGATCATGGCCTACTAGGTGTCAGCCAGGTGACCTTCAAACTGTATTTGGGTGCTGATGAGATACGTAGAATTACTCTAGAGCCTCCATCCCTTTGGGTAACCCTCCACCCCTTCGTTCTAACTCCACTTTTGCATCTGTGTTTTCCTTGGTTGTTGTTGTTGTCTGCTGTTGTTATTCATCAATGTGTTGGGCCTTTGCAGGAGGAATTTGCATATCTTCTGCAGCAGCTCTATGGCTGGCAAGTGGCAAATGATGATGAACCAGATAACCCAAGAATGTATTATTTTGATAGTGAGGTAAACTTGAAGCCTCTCCAACAGAACAGAGAGAATGGCACAATCATCAACAAGATCACAACACACACACACAACAGAGAAAGAGAACCAGAAGGAGAGAGCAGAGAATGCTAAAATGTTGGCCATTTTAGGCTTGACATGAGAAGCAGAGATGTGTGTGTGTGTGTGTGTGTGTGTGTGTGTGTGTGTGTGTGTGTG
>CDFI01106935.1:0-16741 GCA_000826405.1 Acanthamoeba divionensis | reverse complement strand
AGAGAGAGAGAGAGAGAGCAGAGAGAGCAGAGAGAGCAGAGAGAGCAGAGAGAGCAGAGAGAGGTCAGTGAGGAGTAGCGCTGTTATCTCTCTCTGCTCTGCTCTCACACCAATGCATTGATGTGTTTTTACTGATGGTTACTAAAATAGTATTTTTTTCTTCTGCAGGGTGACAGATGTTTGCTGACATCGCAGATGGAATGGGATTGCTTGCTGAGTGAGCCCAAACAAAGACCCAGATTATACAAACTCTATCTAGAACAACAAACAAGCTGTACGCCCTTCTTACTGTGTGGATGTGTGGAATATATATATATATATATATATATATATATTGGTTGGTTAGTAACTAACAACTGTATATCTTCTCTCTCTTAAAAGGCTCAAATGCTTCTCCTCAGAGTGCCTTTAGCACTGAGGCAAAGCAACCAACAACCTAAGCAGTAGTCGGTCGTACAACTTGATCATATGAATGATAGAAAGGGGGGACATGAGGATTTGGATTAAAACTAACACTCCACTAAGTTGTTGAAATTGCTTTGTTAATGGTTTGTTTGTGTAAATATTATTATTATTCTGAGATTATTATGCTTTGTTGATCCACATAGATGTTTAAAGAGGATTTAGCAAAGAAATGGCTTTAGAAAAGAAAAATAAGAAGCTACCAATTGGAAATGCATAAATGTAAATATCATTGTTATAATATAGAGAATGGCTGTATAACAATGTTGAGGATTCCATAGTACAGTGGTTGCTCACATGCTTCAATTAACAGCCGTAACATTTTTTGGGCAACATTCCTTTTTGAGAGAAATGAAAATGATGTTGGGGTGGACCAATTTGTTGGACAAATTGTGGTTAAAAACTTTAAGAGAGCGGTTCCGTGGTGCAGTGGTAGTCACGTCTGCTTTACACGCAGAAGGTCCTGGGATCGAACCCCAGCGGAACCAACTAACCTTTTTTTTGGTTTTGTTTTTATATTGGCACAAGGTCAAACACTGCTTGTCAATAACACTAAAACCTCCCACCTATATTAATTACTATTAACTTTCAGTTTTGCTCTCAGCTATTCATTTGCAATGGCCAGCTTCTAAATGTCATTCCTTTTGCTCTTTTTTGTACAAACTTGAATCAAACAACAATCTTCTCAAACTCTGCTGCATTTGTCAACGAAGCTGATCAGAATTCGTACACAAAAATTAAAAATAAATTAAATTAAATTTCACCTTTGTTCCACGATTTGTGCACAATTTTACGTTCCTCCCTTTTTCTCGTCGCAATCAGATTTGATTTTTGTTTGTTTGGATCGAAAAACCCAAAAGTTAAATCGGAACCTCAGCAGCTGGGCGGAGAAAAGATCTTAGTTATCTGATGGACAAGGACCAAAATGTCAGGCTGGGCACAAAGCGCAAAGCTGAGGATTTAGATGATGATGGGGGCAAAGTCCTGGGCCGCCCCAGTTTGCCCGAAGGATATACACAGAATCCATCTGTCATAAAGAACAAAATAAAGAGATCTCAGGTCTACAGTAAGATAAGACATGAAAAGAAGAAGCTGAAGAAGAAAGAGAGAAAGAGGAAGCAAAAAGAAAGAGAAAAGCTCGGAGACAAGGTTCGCTCCCCCCCCCCCAAAGCTATGCAGCAACAACAATCAATCAGCCTCTTCCTAGAGATTTTTCATCTTTATGCGTCATTGCTAAAGAGAAGAAGAGAGAAGGAGAGAAGAGAGAGAGAGATCTGTCCTTGCTTCCCATCTCCCTAAGCCCACAGCCACCATGCCAAGGAACCGTGCATCTATTTGCTCTGCTCTTTGCTCTCTCCTCTCTTCGTTTCCGGCTTGAGCTTTTTTAAATTGTAGTTTTATCTCCTATGCTATTGTACCTCTATTTGTGCTTACACACATACTGTTATTTGTTGCAATATACAATATGACAGGCTCCACCTAAGGCGGAACCGCGCACGATTGAGAACACGCGAGAGTTTGATGAGACAATCGTGAAGGCTGAAGACGACGAAGTCGCCCAAGATGAAGCCACTGATGAATTCTCAGCTTATTTCAATGACCAACGAGTGCCAAAGATCCTGTTCACCACTTCACAAAAACCCACTTCTGTAAGTTATTCTTTCGAATTCTGCTTTGGCTGCTGTCTGTTTAGAAATCTCTGACTTATTTAATCCATGTCACTCACTATCTTTAAATGTTTAATTGACAGACATCTTTTGAGTTCATTGAGGATCTGCTGAAAGTGATTCCCAACTCTGATTTCCGCAAACGGGGCACCTTTCACCTCAAGAAGATCACTGAGTATGCCAAGAACCGTGATTACACTTGCCTCATAGTCATCAACGAAGATAGAGGTGGAGGACTACGTGGTGTCAGTATCCTAACACACACACACACACACACACACAATAAGAGAATATTCTCTTTGCTCATATATTCTGAAGAGCTTTCCTTAACTTGGCTCAGATGGAGCACTGTTCATCAATCTGCCTGAAGGTCCCACAGCTTTCTTCAAGGTGACATCTAAGGAGTTGGGCAAAGAGATCAGAAACCACGCCCGCGTCACTTCCCACAAACCAGAGCTAATCCTCAACAATTTCAACACCAGATTGGGACACACAGTGGGTACAGTATTGGTGGTGTCTAGAGTGTTTATATGGATTTAAAAATATTTCTCTCTGCCTCTCTCTGCCTGCCTCCTATCTCGTGTGTGCATATCTGATATATATATATATCATTCACATCACAGGACGCATGTTTGCTTCGTTGTTCCCTCGCCAGCCTGAATTCAACGGCCGTAGGGCTGTCACGTTCCATAACCAAAGAGACTTTATCTTCTTTAGGCACCACAGGTTTTCTTCTCCTCTCTGCTCTCTACGCTACCCTTTCATTTTACCTTCATGAAGGTGTGTTTGTTTGCTGGCCCCCCTGAGATTGGCTCAACAATTTAATTCTCTCTTCTTTTTCTGTTTCTCTCTTTCTTTCTCTCTTTCTTTCTTCTGCAGATACATATTTGAAGGAGACAAGAAGGCCCGTTTGCAGGAGATAGGGCCACGCTTTACACTGAAGCTAAGACACATTCAGCACGGCACGTTTGATTCTGATGCAGAGTACGAGTGGGTGTTCAAGAAGGACATGGAGACCAGCAGAAGACGCTTCTTCCTCTAACAACAAGAGTTGAAGAGATGAAGAGATGAAGAGAAAAAAGCCACACACACACACAGAATGGTTCTTTTCAAAAATCCAATCAAATATATGTTAAGGTCACAACATTTTGATGAAACCCCAAACCGGAATGAGTGAAGAAATGAAGTGGCTACATAGTGTGCTTGGCACTTGCCTTTGCACCAGTACGGCCATGGCTCCTTGCCCATTGAATCACTTCTAAATCACCTCCATGAACAGCTTGGGTCCATGTCTGGAGGGATAATCTAGGCTTCTGGCCCACTGCAACAATTCTCCATGGTCCCAGGGGCAGCCTTGACTTCTGGACCATTGCAACACCTCCAAATGGCCCTAGCAGACTGATTAGTGGTTGTAGAATGTAAAATGTTAATAATATTGTTTTTGTTTTCAATGTAAGTTGTTGTTGTTCTTTCCCTCTCTGCTCTTTCTCTACTGGGCACCTCTTTCATTTCAGTACTAGTATGTTCAGCCTTTCTTCTCTGCTCTCTTTCTTCTCACCTCCTTGACCAAGCCCCCAGTAGCGAAGTATCACTCACACGCACACTTTGTTGCGCCCAAGTGCTTCACTGTTCCAATTCTTCATGGTCATCCCAGGGGCAGCCTTGGCTCCGAGCCCATTGCAACACCTCCAAATGGCCTTCCTGAGCAGCATTGGCACATGTCTCATACTCGTCCCAGGGACAGCGTTGGCTTCGTGCCCATTGCAACACCTCTAAATGGCCTCTTCCAGCAGCAAAGGCACATGTCCGCTCATCCCAGGGACAGCCTTGGCTTCTGGCCCATTGCAACACCTCCAAATGGCCTCCAAGAGCAGCATTGGCGCATGTCTGTGCATCCCAGGGACAGCCCTGGCTCCTTGCCCATTGCAACCCCTCCAAATGGCCTTCACTAGCAGCACTGGCACATGTCCCCTGCTTATCCCATGGACAGCCTTGGCTTGTGGCCCATCGCAACACTTCCAAATGACCTCTCGCTGTAGCATAGGCACATGTCCGCTCATCCCAGGGACAGCCTTGGCTTCTGGCCCATTGCAACACCTCTAAATGGCCTCCATGAGCAGCATCAGCACATGTCTCCTGCTTATACCAGGGACAGCCTTGGCTTCTGGCCCATTGCAGCACATCCAAATGGCCTTCACGAGCAGCATAGGTACAAGTCAATCGATGCAAGGGACAGCCTTGGCTTCTCGCCCATTGTAGTACTTCCAAATGGCCTCTTTTAGCAGCAGCAGTGCATGTGTCCTCATTCCAGGGGCAGCCTTGAGTTCGTAGCCATTGTAGCACCTTCAAATGGCCTCCTTCAGCAGCATAGGTACAAGTTAATGGATGCAAGGGACAACCTTGGCTTCTGGCCCATTGCAACACCTCCATATGGCCTCCACGGGCAGCTTCACTCGCAAATGCGCCAACGACAGGTTGCACGAAAGGCATCAATAGAAGGTGCCATCTGTGACAAACGAATTGGCAGAGAACACGCCATATGGGGGGCACGTATTGTTCCAAGATGAAGGCCACGAGCTCGTTGGGAAGAACCTCAAAGGCAGCATCCTGGTGGCCAGGGGTCTCCTTTTCTATTTTGTCTTCTTGTTCATTGCCGTTGTGGTGGTGAAGGTGATGACGATGATCATCAGAGCTGAAGATGTGCTGTTCTTGTTGTGGAGACACCCTTTGCATGGGAATGAATGGTTTTGAAGTTTCTGTATTCGAACAAAGACTTAAAGGAGGGCAGGTGAGGTTTTTTGATTGTTGCAGTAGTAGTGGGGTGTGTCTGTCAGAGGTTGGCCACAGATGTAAAACCAATATGAGATTGATGCAACGGTGGTACAACTAACTAATGCTGTGTTTGTTTTTGGAGCCTTTCTTCTGCTTCGTGTGTGCTTTCCTTGACACATGAACAACGATATATTGTTGTGGTGGTTCACTCACTTATTGAACTCCTCACCACCAGATATTTCCCAAATTTCACTAAATTCATCTAACAATTAAAAAATTAATTAAAATTTAATTATTATTTGCCTAAATATTCCGCGAAATCAATTCTTCGAATTTCCGTTGGTCGAAGGGACGGCCAATAATTAATCAAACGGATAATTATCGGCCAATCATTTAATATTTCATAATTACCACTTAGGCCGCCCCTAGATTTTGGCTTTTGCCGATTCCCAAATTGCTTCCTTCCTTCCTTCTCATACTGCCCATCAGAAACAGTGGCAGAAAAAGAACTACCCACGCGCCAAAAGAGTTGAACTGTTCTCTCTTCTTCTGTTCATCTGCTTTTTTTTTGTTGTTGTGAAAACTGGCTGTCTGTGTTGTTGCAACAATTGTATCCCTCCATTTTGGATTTTTCTGCACATAGATAGAGATGGAGACTGGTGGGGGATTTCTCTTTGAGGAGCAGAATGGAGGAGGATTTGATCGCCTCTCCACAAATGAACCCACACATCCACGTCTGACCTTTGGCACGAGTGACGCTAGTGGCGTTGAGGACGTGGCCACAGTGCCCAGCAATGGCAAATTTCTGACCAAATTCGACCGAATGCTGCCAATTCCCCTCACTGACAAGGTAACAATTAGTTAGTAAGATCTGCAGATTGCTGTGTTCATGTCACACTGATGACTTTGTTCAAAATTTTGACAAATTCCTGCAATTTTCAACAATCATAAAATCGATTTTATGATTGTAATCGCATTCTGCATCAAACAAATTCTAATTTGATATATATCAGTTGGACGAGAAGCGGTACAGGCACACCATAGACACAGTCAACTTCCTCTATAGCCACTACAAAGGCACCTGTTCTCCCCTTTTTTCTCTCATTCTTGCTCTTGTGATTAAATCACCCCCCCCCAAAAAAAAACAAAAACAAAACAATAACTTTCCATTCTATCTTCTTCTTCTTCTTCTTCTGTAACATACCACAGGACACATTGCCAAAGCAGTTGCAAGTGTCTTCATCATATCCATTCTCTTTGCGTTGTTGATTGCAACCGTTTGGGTGGACTTTAGTTGGCCAGTTTGGGTCATCACCCTTGTCATCTCCCTCAGTGGTGCATTCATCCTCATTGCTGGCATCATTGCTATCTTCTACGTTCGTTGGGTATACCTCCTCTTCTGCTCTCTCTCTCTCTCTCTTTGTGTGGTGTGCGTGGTGTGCGTGTGTGTTATCTCTCAGCTCTCTCATAATAACTTCTCTTCATTTGCAATCCTTTCTCACATGCCTTTTAGTCACGACGCAGGCCCTCTGATTTTCTTGTGAAGGAGAATGAGCTCTACTATCACTCTAAAGGGCTTCATTTTATGCTGACAAGTGACCCACACAGTGGCGCTCCGATTATCACAATACATATACACAAGAGCCCAATAGGTAATTGATTTGGCAATCATTCACACATCTGTTATGACTTGATTGAACGCAATTCTAAGCACCTGGTCTTTTCCATAAGGAATGCCCACCAAGGTTTAACCATCTCTCTCTCTCTCCACGCAGCCTATGAATATGCATCTCAAACTGACGAAGATGACATGATTCCAATGCAGACTTCAAGCAACACAGGCCCTTCGATGGGTATTCTTCGCTCTGTCTCTTCCTTTTTGTCTTCTTCTGATAACAATTATGCATACTCCAATGTGACCTCAAGTGTATGAATTACTATTCTTCTTTTTTCCTTTATTTATTGTGCATTGAGTTTACAAGATGTGAACCAGAGCATTGCCTCATTATTTAAGTAAAGAGCTTGTAAACGATGAATGCAAGGATGTCAGTGATGGTGATAATGCCCACAGGATGAGACAGTTCATTGAGTACATAGACCCTGTGCACGTGGGCATCTATCGCCTTCTGGACGACCTCAGTCAGAAGTGATTGGCCCAGGCAGAACACATTCATCTTCTTACGTCCCTACAGTAATGCAAAAAATTAACTCTCACCATACCATGAAATAGCTATCCCCATGCAGTTCTACCTTTGTGGCCAAGAATTCCTCGACTGGGAGCCACAAATTGACAAAATCGCTTGGTGTTATGCCCTAAGATAAGCAAAGGTGAGTGGAATAAGAGAAAGGAAGAGAGGTAACGAGTTACTAACCCTAAGGTCGCTCACAGAGATGTTGCCCATAAGTTTGTTGCTGTTTGGATCTATGATTCCAACTCCACTATATTTGCTCCGCAAACAGAGGTTGAGTGCCTCGATGGCTTTAGCCTCTGGAGTTACAAATGTGGCCTTTTCCTGTTGCATTACTTCTAGAGCTTGCACTAGGCGCAGATCCAATGGAAAGCCATCCAGATACAAGCTGATAAAGCGAAGCATGTCATATTGGCTGGAGAGAGGGGTTAATAAGTAATCATTGTTTCAATCAATGGTTGCAAGAGTGGTGTCCTCGTACCTGAGCACATGAAGAATTTTGGAAATGTCACTCTTGGAGTCATCAACAACTATGACTCTGTGAGAAGTGGTCATCATGGCGATCAGCACATCACCCACTTTGGAATGCATATGTACCGCTTTGAGTTTGTGTCTTGACGAGAGGTCTGGTGCAGAAGAAAGAAAGGAACTGAGTAATGTGTTGTTGCATGCCACAACGTTCGTTCAGCATAGACGTACTGCACACTTGCAAGAGTGGAGTATCGAAGTAATTGTGTATGGCCGATTGCGCATCAGCACCATGGCCAAAACGAAACAAAGCTGCTGCAAGATCCAGAACATCAACCTAATGCAAGAATTGTTATATTGCCACCTAGATAAGACATGATCATTCCTGATGGTGGTGGTTGAGGACTAGAAAAGAGAGAATGAGAACCTGTGTGTATCCCTGTGGGTCTTCACACCACACAGGTGCTGATAAGATGTTATGCTCTGCCAAACTCTTAACATAAGGACTCAGGTCAGTCTTCAAGTGATGAAGCTGCAGTAGAAAAGATCTTTATACCTTGAGTGCAGTTTGCACTGTGTCCTTAGCGTCGAGGATCACAACGCCCTGGACAGGCTGTCCTAAAGCTTGCAGGAGATCTCTCACTGTCATCTTATCAAAAAATTCTTCTTTGCTCATACGTTTCTGCTCTGAGCTGCCAACTAGGTATGGATCATTCCTTGGCTGGGTTAAGTGAATAAAAGGAGAGAATTACATCAGAGAGGGAAGAGAGATGGTTGGTCATATGCCATGCTTTGGTAGGAGCGTTGGCAATATGGGAAGGGGCTAGTCAAGTGCACCTGTGCTTGGGCGCGTGTGGAATCTGGGTGGGAGGAGTGCGGGTACTGAGGGAAGAGCTTCTTCTCCAATGCTGGAACCTCCTGTTGTTACAAAATCCAAACCACCTCTTAGAGTGAGAATTCATAAGACAATATCAAATCAAAAGAGCAGCATCACCTCACCATTATACTACTACTCATTTTGCAAGCACTAGTGAGAGTGAGGGTGGGTGCAGAATGAGTGTTGTGGTGGTGTGACAAAGGTTTTATTGCCCAGCAACATCCATGTGGATGCAGTTGAAGTGACAATGAAATTCCTGGCAAAGGTATCTTTGTTTTCTTGGGAATTGGTTTCTACTTTTTGATTTCAATTCAAAGGCTGTGGTATTGTTGTTGGATGTCACAAGATATATCTTACTGTGCTTAGTGTTTTGCTATTGCTGTTGCAGTTGAGAGAGCACATGTGCCATGACTTCGCCACAGTACCTATTGATGAGCAGATCGGCTTCTGCATCCAAGGAGGTAGGGCCTGAATTGATGATGACCAGCTGTGCACCCGCTTGCTTCGCCCACACAGGCAACAGCCTCGCTGGGCTCACCTGTGGAAGGCACATCCACGTTTACAACATCTGAATAGAATCTTATTTTTGTCCTCTCTGTTCCTCTCCTTAATAAGATAAATGCGTGATATGAAACTTACCGAAAGTGAGCTGCCCATGCATATTATGAGGTCACAACTCTCTATTGCTCTTGCTGCCTCTTGAAGATCTTCTGGACACAACTTCTGGCCAAAGTCTATCCAGTCAGGCTTCACACAGCCATCACACACCTGGCAAAGAGGAGCCTACCAGGAGACAGAGTGTAAGACAATAGTTGAATCTCTGTTGTGGTTTTGAATTTGACTGCTCTGTACTCGTGAGTTGATGATAACCTTAATGCTTCCTTGCAACAGTTGTGTGTGCAATTCTTCTCTGTCATACTTCTCAT
Source organism: Acanthamoeba divionensis (assembly GCA_000826405.1). NCBI lineage: Eukaryota > Discosea > Longamoebia > Acanthamoebidae > Acanthamoeba > Acanthamoeba divionensis. The sequence goes on along the minus strand of CDFI01106935.1, from coordinate 7,380 downwards.
GGCACATCCAGCAAGATGCACCAAAGGCAGTGCCATGCAACTTCACTATTTTCTCGCTTGGCAGTCCAGCCCTTTCATGCAGGTCATCCACATTCTGTGTCACCACACTGACCAATTTCCCTTAATATCAGAGAATCCATGCAAGAATGTGAGAAGCTAAATGCTTAATGACGGTGTGATCCATATCCTTGACATTGACATACGCATGAGTCTCTCTTCTACTTCATGCTATCTTCTCTGCTCTCAGCTCTCTCTCTCTCTCTCTCTCTCTCTCTCTCTCGTGTGTGTGTGTGTGTGTGTGTGTGTGATTACCCTGTTTGTGAATGTGCAGCCATATATCATGTGCTGGATTAGGCTGTGCCTCCTTGAGTTTTGCATACATCCACGTTGCAAAGTTCCAATATCTACCAACATAAGGCAGGGAGAGAGACTATCAAAATTCCTTTTGCACAGGCGAGTTGCAGAGTGGATGAAACAGAGGAGAGCCGTGGGAATGAGGGTGGGGGTGGCATGCAATACCTCTGGCGTATTTGGGACTGTGCCACACTGGTCACCTTTTCCAGCACAAAATCAGTTGGATCAAACCTTTCCCAAACACCTGTCACTGGAGTCCTGAAATCAGGAATTCCTTTTTGCAACAACAAGAGAGCATAGAGCAGATTGTTCACATGGTTAGCCTTTGTGAGGATCTCTCGCAGGGGGGGGGGTCAAAGAAAGAAATGTCTGTTTTCATAAAGGGGGCACAATGCCTGATTCTGTGGAGATTCCAGCACCAGTGAATCCCACAATCCCCTTTGCATGAGTGATGAGACTCACCAACCGATCCAGTTGCAGCTGCTGTTCTAGTTCTGCTGCTGCATTCATTCAAAACAAAATGTTGCTATTGAGGTTCCCACTTCTTGGGGTACCAGCAGTGCAAAAGTGTCAGCTCTTTAGGTCTTTGGCTTCTTTTTGCTCTTGGCTTGTTGACATTGCAAGACCCTTTTGCACAAGAGGTGTCTGCCAAATGGAGACCAGCACCTGACAACAAAGACCCCAGGCAGGGGAGGGGGAAGCAGACCATTGGCTTCATCTGCTTCTCATTTGTGTTGTTTAATGCACCAAGGAGATTTTTCTCTTGATTAGTGGGAGTTCAATCTATTTTATATTTCTTTTTTATGGCCACAATGATTGTCTGTACATTTGTTATGTTATCTGGTAGACACTGCTCTCCTGCCTGTGTACTTGCTTGCTTATGAAGCAGTGAGCAAGTAAGGGACTTAGAGAGGGAATTGTCTAGAAGAGAGAAGAGGCTTGCCTTTAAATGAAAGGCCAAGATTATAAAAAAATGAGATTATAAATTTAAACCAGCCACAAGCATCTGGAGCAGTGAGTATGGCACACTAAACCTTTGATGTTTGAAAAAGTATATTTAATAAAGTAAAGAAAGAAGTATTATTAGAGACTAAAAGTTTCTTTTATAACATTTGTCTTATAAATTGAAACATTATTAATAAGGTAACTATAGATTTAAGATGAAAAGTTAAATCAAGTACTTTTTGCTTTTAATACTAAGTGATTATGTCTAAGTTAAAACTATAAATCATAGTTAAAAAAAGACTTATAATAATTAGATTTTATAAAATAATTATTATTGTTACTTTAAGCTTCTTATATCTACTTTTAGTACTATTGATTTACTTTAGCATGAAACATACTCTAAAATATGTTTAACATTTTTTTATTAATGATTTTACTAAACTTTACTTTTATTATCAGCTATAATATCTTTTGTTTTTTATTATATAATGTTTTTCTTTTGTGTCTTTCAGCCTGTAAGTTTTTCTTTTTGTATGATCTGCCTTTCTTTTGAACACAGTCAAAATTTGAAAAGTCAGGGCTTTTCATTTTTATATAAACCTCTCTTAAACAGTGGAATGATTTGTTGTCAGTTTGATGTCAGCAAATGTTCAATGAGTCAAAAGTCAAACTTTGCTTCGGACCAATCAATGGCCTAAATATTACAAAAAAATCATTTGAAATTGTTACTTCTATCCCATATTCCAAAAAAGGCGGAACCTTTCCGGTGGCCAATAAAAAACACTTTGACGCCGAAATTTCGCCCGCTGTTATCCATCAATTATCCTATTTGTCAAATAATGTAAATTTAAATTAATACCATTGGTTGAAATATTATATTTTATTATATTAATTAAATGTCCAATTATAATTATAAAAACCAAGTGTTGTTTGGCCAGAAAGAGAGAACAGAAGGGAATGGAAGGAATGAAATGGAATAGAATGGAACAGAAGGGAATGGACAAAACAAAAAAGGGAAAAAAAGAGAAGAGAATAGAAGGGAATAGAAGGAATGAAATGGAAGAGAAGAGAAGAGAAGAGAAGGAATGAAATGGAATAGAAGGAATGGAAAGGAATGAGAATAGAAGGAATGAAATGGAATAGAAGGAATGAAAGGAGAGAAGCGAAGCAAAGGGAAGGGAAGGGAAGGGAATAGAAGGAATGAAATGGGAAGAAAAAAGAAGGATGAAAAGAGAAGGAAAGTGAAGAGGAAATATAGAATGGAGGAAGAGAGGAATGGATGAGGAGAAAGCGAAGAGAAGAGGATCAGCAGAAAGAAGGGAGAAGAAGCAGAAGCAGTGGTTGAGAAACGTGTTCACCATTAGAAAAGGGCGCCCGGCTGATGACTTCCTATATACATAGTCTCTCTGCTCTCACATTTGCTCCGCACATCATCTTCAGGCCACTTGGTTTGTTGTCGTCGCTGCTGTTGTTGTACTTGCGTTCCTACCAAGGTCATCTGTCGAGAGCATGAGCCTGTAAAGTACGTAGTTGAGGATGTCCGTTATAGAGATGATGCCGAGTGGGTGCATCGAGCCCGCTTCGACGGCATAGATCCGATGTACCCTCGCTGCCATGATGGTGTCGATCACCTCCACAATGGGCGTGTTCAGAAAGCACACCACATTATGAGCTCTCTTTAAATGCATACATATATATGTGTGTAGAGAAAGATTAGCAGAAATATACATTGGATGGGTTGTCTCTGCTCTGCCTCTCTCACAAACAACACACACACACACACACACAGAGAGAGAGAGAGAGAGAGAGAGAGCAGAGAGCAGAGAGATGTATGGTTAGCCATAAGCCTTGGCATAGTGACCGTGGGCTCTAGGCGCTTTCGCACTCGAGGTAGCTCATTAGCCAGAGAGCAGAGAGAGCAGGAGAGGTAATCAAATAAGTCTTGGTTTGATGCCCATGTGCTCTAAGGGCAGAGCCGAGAGGAAGCAAAAGAGAAGAAATAGCATAGAAACAGATGTATGGATAGTTATGAATATTGGTGTCACTCAGAGCCCACAGATAGAAAGAGAGAGGTTGCAGTACAATAATCTCAATGTATATTATGATGGAAATAGTGGTCACCTTGTGGCCTTTTCTTATCAGGAACTCCTGCACTGAGAGCCAGAGAGAGGGAAGATCACCGACAGTGAAACCCTGTACATGTAAAGGGTAAGAGATAGAAAAGAGACCTATTTTGCGTGTACAGCAAATGTGCGCTGAGTGTCACTGTTCCACAGGGAAACCTCTCTCTCTCTCGTTTTATAGTAACAATAATAAAATCAAGTTTGGAGAGAGAAGGGATACAGAGTGCACTGCAACAAGTACCCTGAGATCGCTGACTGATATATTCCCAATGAGTCTATTGGTGAGAGGATCTGTTATTCCCACGCCACTGTACTTTTGTTTGATGCAAAGGTTCAAGGCATCTATTGCTCTGGTGCTGGGAGATATGAGAAGAGGGTTCTGGTGCATGATGTCTGCTGCTCTCACTCTTGCAAAGTTCACGGGGAACAGGTCTGCCTGAGCTTTCATGAATCTCACCATGTCATATTGGCTATGTTGGAAGAAAGTGATTCAGAGATCGACCTTAGAGGAATAGGTCAATGTGTAACAAAAGAGACTAGATAATGCAAGGCATATGCACCTGATTATAGCAATAATCTTGTGTGGATCTGCTATAGTGGTGTCCAAGATGATGACCCTGTGTGAGGTTGTGGTCATGGCAATGAAGAGGTCCCCCACTTTGCTATCGATTGTGAGAATCCGAAGTCTTTCTCTGTCTGACAAAGCTGTTCGAAATTGGAATTGGAGTGAGCTCCATAATCTAAGATGTTGGACTCATATAAGGTTTGGTTTAAAGATCAGAGGGAAGGGGCGGGTACTGCAGACGTGGATCAGTGGTCTTTCCATCAAGTCGCCAAAAGCATCGGAATCCTTGTGGTGCTGCTCAACAGTTTGGAGGATGGCGACGGCGATGTCCTGCACATCGACCTGTGTGTACCCCTGGTAGGTGGCCAGCCACACGGGCGCAGAGAGGATGTTGTACTGCGCCAAAACCTGGAAGTGTTGGGATGCATGCAAGCAGAAGAGTTAATTAATGTGGTTCGTGCAGAGAGAAGCATTGTTGGCAACTGCAGAGTCTTGTGTACATTTGTGTAGCGGGGGGGGAATAAAGGATTCACCTGAATGGCGGTATGGACAGTGTCGTTCTCATTGAGTATGATTACCTCTTTGCCCCCTTTGTCCATGTAGCCCAGCAACTCGTTAATTGTCATCTCATTAAAGAGATACTCCCTGGTCAGAGAGGGAAGAGGGGCCTTGGGTAAATTGCTGCCTGAGAACTGATTGTTAAGAGCTAATTCTTGAAGTTGGGCTCCGCCTTGCATGTTTGCTTTCTGATGCTTAATTATTATGCTTCTTCACAATTAATTGAAGGACAAGCACGATGAATGAAACCCACGGACATCTTGGACAACATAAGAATTAAAGTGAAGATGAAAAGAAATTTCAGTGGGCAAGAAGAGAAGGAAGAGTGAAAAAGAAAAGAGTTTGAAAAGGATAAGATTAAGATTAAAAAGTTTTATTAATTTTAAAGTGTGAATCACAATCTTTTCTTTGTCTCTTGTCTAAACTATTATTGATCTTGGCCACATCATGGTGAGAGCTCAAAAGAGACCATTTTTAAAACCAGATTGTTACAAGAGTCTTACTTTGTAACATGAGATATCAAGGCAAGTGCTTAACCAAGTTCAACAGCTACTGCCTAATGGATTAAAAGTGTATACACACGCTACAAGATGCATGTAGTCGTTTTTTTTAAAATGTTAATATTTAGATATTATAGATTATAGCTTACTCTTCTCAACCACCACACCTTCTTCTGCTTCTTCTTCTTTCTTAGCGCCTCTTAAACTTTGCATCCAGCCCTTTGAGGCAGTTTCCTTCACATCGTTGGCCAGCTCCATCATCTGCTTCAATTGCGTCTCGTACCAGAACTCCAAGTCCATTGCACAGTTTTGACTAAAGCGCCACAGCGGCAGATCAAGGTCCTCGTCCATAATCTGGAATCCATAGCCATCAGTAACAAACCGTTGTTTCATCGTGCGCCCAAACCGCCCCCTGGCATCCCGCAGTGTTGCATCCCTGTCCATGACCACGCGCCTGAGTTCAGTGGATGAGGACCCGTGGCACTTCATGAACACATGTATCTTGTCGCACTGCTGCTCGTACTGAGAGTAGCCCACCCCACATGGCCTGCGCGAGGGAGGTTTTCCTGTATCAACAAACTGCTTCACCTTCTTGAACATGTCCATCTTGAAGATCAAGTTTAAAAAAAAGTGTGCCAAAGCATTATGGACAATTTCAGGACAGGTTGCTGCCAGGCAATGCCTGTGCAGACAACTAAAGGAAACCGCCTGTCGTCATTTGTTAAATTACACCAATAATTATCGTAACCCTCGAACTTTAACCCTAACCCTAACCCTAACCCTAACCCCTTAAATTTCTTAAAGTTCTTAAATTTATATATAAAAAATCAATTAATTATGATAATTTTTTAACCGCAGGCCGAAGGTCCCAGAGAGCTCACCTGAAAAGTTCTGTTTTTAACCAAAGTTGCAGTGAGAATTATGGAGAGCTTTGAGCTTAACTCAATGGATGTGTTTGGATGGATGGATGGATGGGGGGCGTGGCCTCCTCTGTTGGTGCAGTGACTGGTGGTGGGTTGCTTTTCTGTACAAAATGTTTCTTGCTCTGAGTGAATAGAAAAATTCATCATTAATAATGCTACCCTCCAACTTTACAACAAACACCACCACTGCTGCCCACGATGCAACCACGTCTTCACAAACGGAACAATCCAGCGAGAACAAGAACAAGGTCCTCTTTTCAGTGGGGCCATATGAGGTGATTGAGGTGTTCTCACAGGAGAGCATCACCCCCTCTGGTGGTGGTGGTGTTGTTCTCTGCAGAGCCATCAGGAAAGCGCTACACTGCTCCCCACCACTATCTGACCAGCAGCAAAAGAAAAGGCAACAAACTTTTTTGCTCAAAGCAGTTTTGGGGAACACCATACAACCAGCCATCCATGCAAGACTGAGACATGAGTTCGCTGTGCTCAAGGAACTGGAGGCGCACCAGGTGGAGGGTGTGATCCGCCCAGTGGAACTCATCAACACGCCAGAGAAGGGCGTTGCGCTTGTGCTACAAGATGATTGGCACCACCTGCACCATGATCAGCAGCATAGCCAAACCCTGCGCCAGCTCATCACCACCAGTAAATCAAGGTACAGCAGCCACCAAGGCAACCACAATCCCCAGCAGCAAAAGAAGAAGAAAAAGCAGCAGCATATGGATTTGAAGCGGTTCTTCATGATTGCGATTGGAATCGTGGAGGTGTTGCAGAGGCTTCACGCGAGGGGATTCGTGCACAGAGACATCAAACTTGACAGCATCTACGTGTTGTGTATGCCTTGGAAGAAGAGAGGAGGGGTAGAAGAAGAGGAAGTCAAAGTGAAGCTGTTGGATTTTGGCATCTGCAAGAAGCAGCAGCGCTGTGGAATTCCACATTTTGAAAAGATCAAAGAGGAAGAAGAAGAGGAGAGGGAAAGTTCAGAGGAGAAGACAGAGGGGACATGGGCATACATGTCTCCAGAGCAAACAGGAAGAACCAAAAGGCTGGTCGATCATAGGACCGACTTCTACTCTCTTGGTACAATACAGCTCAATTAAGCTTACAAACAACACACACGCACGCACGCACACATCTTGTGTTTTTTTTGTTTGCTTACTGCTGCCTTTCTCTCATGAGGGGTGACTCTGTTCGAGCTGGTGACAGGTGGATGTCTGCCCTTCAAAGCCGCGGCGGCGGATCCGTTGGAGGTTGTCTTCCATCACCTGGCCGTAATCCCTCCCAGAGCCAACCAAATTGACCCCACCGTCCCCAAAGAGGCAAACCTCTCATCTTCCCTCTATGTCTCTCTCCTCTCTTCTCTCTCTCTCTCTCTCTCTCTGTGTGTGTGTGTGTGTGTGTGTGTGTGTGTG
>CDFI01106933.1:3719-18546 GCA_000826405.1 Acanthamoeba divionensis | reverse complement strand
TATATTATTATTAACACATTCTAACGTCAAATGGAGGTTTGATATCAACCAAGATGAGGTGTTTGATGTAGAAAATACCATTCAAACATGTTTTGTTGGATCGCTATCATTGAAAGGAGCAGGCAGCTCTTTTTTTTTGTGTGTGTCTGCATTCGAATGACACGCGTAGCCATATTACTGAATTGTGGAGTTTGGTCTCAACCTCCAGCAAAACGGGGCGGCAAAACGAAGTGGCCCAGGAATTCCCAAATACCCAGTACTCTCACAACAGCAACTTTACCAACAGTGAAAGAAGAAAGGATACAAGGTTCTTGGTTTCTTGATCGATCAAGAAACAGGGCCACTGCGGCTGTCTTTGTTGTCCTGGCACACTTGGCTTTCCTACCCTCTTGTTGGTAATTCCTTCCCCCCTTCTTCATCCCTCCGCTCCCCTCTCCTCTCCCTCTCCTCTCCCTCTCCCTCTCCCTCTCCTCTCCTCTCCTCTCCTCTCCTCTCCCTTCCCTCTTTGGCGAAGAGACACATTCTCTTTGCGCAGCATCTCTCCTGACGAGTGTCTGACACTGATTCCCTAAAACAAAACAGGACACATTCCCTTCTTATCTGAGACGAAAGCAGAATACTTGGTTCTAATATTCTGCTAAAGCAGTAGTTTAACTTGTTGTCTGTTAGGGCAGGAACAAGGAAGAAGAGTAAAACCCCTCAACACCATCAAATACAAACAGGGTCGTATAGACTCTTGAAGGGGGGAGATGGAGGACAGGGCTGAGTTCAAGATAGACCCTCATGATGAAACCGTGAAGAAGCTCGCTGAGCTAGAAGAACATTATGAGGTAAAGTTCAGACAGACAGACAGAAAGAAAGAATGATTCCCTTGAGTGTTCCTTTCCTTCAATCCACATGGCCATGGTCCACGGCTTCTTCAGTCACTGATCCCTTTCCTGGACACAACATGTTCGCAGGTGCTGAACAGGATGGTGGGGGTGCTGAACGAGCTGGTGATAGTGTTCAGGAGTGCAAATAAGGTCCTTCAGAAAGATGTCACAGAGACTGCCCGTGTGGGGTCCTCCCTTAACAAATGGGCCACATCTCTCCAGCAACAGGATGCCCTCATCTGTATGTACCCTCCTTCAAACGGCCTCATTTCTTAACATCCCCTCTAGAAAAACAAAAAATTTTCAACGTTACCAGTTGTTTGTGATTTGTACACGGACATGGTACTCATTTCTCACTCTTATCATTCCTTCTCTTGTGTTATATATTCCTAAGCGACATGGCTCAACAAGTTAGGTCAAGTGACAGCCTTCGTGGAGAAACGAAAAGCCAGAATGGTTCTCTCCTCTTCATCACCCCCCCCCCTCAATAGCGATCTAACATTAAAGCTCTCCAACAACTCTGCAGAGCTTCACTCTTACTCAGTTTGTGGCTTCGCTGCAGCAAGCCTATGATGAGGTCTTAGAAACAAGAGCCTTGCACGAGGGCCTAAAGCCACTCAAGCAAAAACTGGCCAACGCTAACCAAAGGGTAAATTACTCACTACCTTGCTTTCTCTTTGGGGTAAGGGGGAAAGAGATGTACGCTCAACAAACCATGGCTGAACTATTGTATTTTAATTGGGCAGATTGACAAGATTAGATTCATGAGAGGACCTGTTAACATGCCCAAGTTGCTGGAGGCTGAGAGATCTAGGGACAGCATCAATGGCGAGTTGCAGGCCTTGGGTGATCAGTTGATAGCCCAGTACAGAGAGAGCAGCGAGAAGGCTCGCCAGACTGCCCTCAAGTTCATTTGGATCCTCATACAAAACTACAAGGTAGTTTGTCTTCTTCTTCTTCTCAATCTCATCAACATGTGACCAGCTTCTTGTGCCAATGACTCACAAACATAATCTCTGCACCACAGCATTTCTTTCAAACAGGGCATAAACAGTTGGAAGTCTGGTTACAAGAGGATATCTTCGTCCACCTTGCTTCCTATCTTAATGTATGTGCATGAAGAATCCCTCTATATTCCTTACTGCCTCTCTAACTGTTCCTGTCCTGTTTCTGTTTTACTGAAGCATCCACCTGGGCTTGAATTGAGGCAAAGCGCAAGTGGGAGCGATGCGGGGATCAATAGCTCCAATGTTCCCAAGAATTCCAACGAAGATTCATCAGCCCAGCTAGTGATCAGTACTCCTGTACGTACCCCAGTATTGGTGTGGCACGACGCTGCATAGGTCATATGTAATGTTCTGTTTACAGTGAGAGCAGAATTATCATGGCCAGGGTACTCAAACATTTTCCTTTTACATTTCTTGAAGGCTCCTTCAGACAATGAGATCCTGCAGCATGTGCCCGAAGAAGGCAAGAAGGATCTATGTGGCTATCCAAACATGTTAGAAGCTGAACTACCAGAGCACCTAGATGTATCTGATGATGATGATGGGTCTCTTTCTGACACTTCCACAGACTCCCCTGACTTCTCCCCACGTGATCTGTATGCGGAGGCGTATCCAACCATACAGGTACAATATGAGTGTTGTAGGGTTGATGACTTGATCGAAACATGCTTCTAAACCCCTTCCCTTCTTTGATTCCCAACGGAGCAGGAGCAAAATACTGTCAATCTGCCACCGGTTGGCTCTTCGCAAAGAGTAATCAAGCACTTGATAGGCAAAAGACGTTCGTCCACTCTGCCGATGACAGCCCCTACCAGCCCCTCACCCAACAGCGATAATCTAACACCAAATCATAGTTTGGTGATGCCCTCTCGTCTCAGGACGGGAGAAGAAGAATCTGTGCGGTCAAGAACCCAGAGATCGCATCCCAATCTAATAGGCCTCAGAGCCTCCCCACCGTCACATCCCTCCTCACGTACTTCATTGGGGTCGGCGGGAATCACTACTATGGATCCTCCTGGCAGTACTCCCCTGACACCTCCTCGAGTCTTCGTCGAGCCCGCCGACGAATCAACTCTGTCCACATCGCCAAACTCTCAACGAAACGAAGCAGTCTCATCTTCTCTTGTTGATGCTCAAGACAGCTGTCCAACGAATGATGTCATACGATTGGGATCAATACCCTCCCTTGAGTTAAACATGGTCGGGCTGGCTTCCCCTTCGAACTTCTCCCCCATCCAAATAAGATCTCCACGCTGGCGTAACCCTGGAGATGCACCAACAAACAGCCCCACCGAACAGAGCACTGAGACCAGCACATCTGATGGAATATCGTCCGTTACAGATACCGCTGTCCGTAATTCATCTCTCGAATTTTCTGTGGAAAAAGTTGTAAGAAGGAGAACGAAAAGGAAAGTGGTTCTTGTGGACCTCTCTGCTCGAACTATTGGTTACTGCTTCCCTGATAAGCGCAAGCCTCCCTCCGTTAGATCAAATACAGAACTGCTACAAGTGGCCAGATCCCGTATCAATGATAAAAAGGTTAGACTGTTTCTTCACTTTACTGTATAAAACAAATTCAAAGAGAAGTCCTAATCAGTTTTTTTTAAAAAAAATTAGCTGAAATTAGCATGGAAAGGAAGGGACAAACAAGAGCGGTTGATATTTCCAAGCAAAGAGCAAAGAGAGCGCTTCTATGAAGGTAAGGGCTCTCATTTGCAAGTACTCTATGTGCAGCTAGATAACGAGCTCATTATCTTTCATTAACTAAAGCTGCATGGGCCATACGCAAACCTAAAGGAGTAAGCCATACATCCCCTTTCTTTCTTTTCACACAATTCTGTGTATTCTGAGAAATGAGAACTAAAGGATACTCACAAGCTGTTTAATTCCCTCATCTAGTCAGAGGATTCAGAGCAACTTCTCTTATTCATGGGCACATGGAATATGGGTACATGAGCACGCATTACATACATACATTCAGTGGTCTTAGTCATGTCTAAATTTCTGATATTTCTCTTTTGCTCTTCTTGTAATCGCCAGGCAACTCACCGCCTCCCAAATCGCTAAGTCCTTGGCTACAACCAGATACAAAATATGACATCATAGTGATATCCACACAGGTACCTTCTCCTGGTGTACGTGAAGTGCTGTTAATAGTTATATGACACCCGACCGATTTTTCTTCTTAGGAAGTCAACACCGAGACAGACTGGTTTAGAATCGTACAAGCCTGGTTGGGCGAGGAGTACGTTACAATAGCTACGCAGTCGCTAGTGATCATGCGTCTGATTGTGCTCGCACGGCGAATACATTATTACAAGATATCTGGCATTGTCGTAAGCATCTTCATTTTTCATCTTCTGTCCTCTTTCATAAAATAACCAACCCTCTCTGCTATATCTCTAGACCGGTACGGAAGCAACAGGAATAGGAAATGTGATTGGAAACAAAGGTATATGGTCGTAAACAATGCTTGCTGGTGTTTTCAACTGTGCTTACCCGATGATACCAATTAGGAGCATTGGGAGTTGCCTTTCAGTTCAACGAAACGTCACTGTGCTTTGTTGGGTAGCATTCCCTGAATTATTTTAACACCATTGTAACAACGCTTCAAGTAGTTTATTTTATATCTAAGGAATTTAGGGTCATACTAATAACCTCTCATATATGTAGGAGTCATCTGGCTGCTCGAGACGAGCGCGTTAATGCCAGAAATGCTGATTATGCAGCAATCGTGAATGGACTTCACTTGACCAAGAATTCTTTTGACATAACGAATAACTTCCACGCGGTGTTCTGGATAGGAGACCTTAATTATCGAATAGCCATGAAGTAAGTTCACTTGGATAAACTCTTACTTTTCTTATCTTTGTAAGCTGGGGTCAGTGGCCACTGATCTATGCGCTATTCTCTGACACTCTTGATATTATCAGGAGAGAGACCGTTCTACAGGTTATTGGCGAGAAGGATTGGAAGGAACTGTGCCTGCATGACCAATTTTTAATGGAACAGCGGCATGGTCGCTGCTTTGTGGGCTTCAATGAAGCGCTCATACAGTTCCCGCCCACGTACCGCTATAATAGAGGCGACCGCACATATTCAGAAGAGGTACGAGAAGAAAAGAAAGAGGAGCATGGAGCATGTCAGACAACTAACATAATGTATACAGAAAATGAGAATACCCTCTTATTGTGACCGAATCCTCTGGAAAACCGCCCCAGGATTCAACGTGAAATGCCATGAATATAATTCCTGTGACGTTATCACCACGAGGTATACCCCTGCCATAGGTATACACCAGTAACAGTAGAGACACTCGTTCAACTTGATGTCGTTCCCTTTTTTCCAGTGACCACTCTCCAGTCTATGGCATTTTCAGTATAGTAGTCCAGCATCCTGATACAACTGTTGTTACGACCCAAGCTGCAATGGGCCAAACAATCGCCGACATGCAGGTTTGTTAAATTGAAATCTCCTTATATTCCCTGCATATAGCTTTTGTTGTAGTCAACTCACGTCGATTCCTTCTCCAGGGTCTTGGACTTGATGTAACACTTACTCGTTTGACTCTGCATTTAGACAGTCGACCAACTGCAACTGCAGTTGCTATTCTCCCTTACCTCGCCTTCTGCGCCAACTGCATTCAGGGAGAATGGCAAACCCCAGTTTGTACTAATGTGAGCCACATAATTATAATAGTCCCCCTTAACCTAATAATCGTTGCCACACAGATTACAATACTCAACTTAGTTTTCTTTTTAATTCTTTGATTTGCTGCAGATGTCTGTATCACCCATGTGGAACGAACATCAGCTGCACACCATTACCACTAATCGGTCATGGCTAGTATGCTCCAGCTCTATATGCTCTGTGCATTCATGCTGCTAAAGAATATCTGCTAATCCATTGACCTTGAATAGAAAAATCAGTTGATATGGGTGTCCGTCAACTCAAAGGATTCTGCCAGCAGGGTTGCCCAAGGCGTCATTTCGCTGGCCAACGCTTGTGGTAAGGACCACCACCAAGAATAACTGCTGCACTAGTTCTTTTCAGAAATCTCTGTTCTCATGTAACTCCCAACATATTCCCTTCTCGCTTGCAGGCGATCAACCTGCCCCCTTTAATATCAAACTTGTGGAAGGAGGGGTGAAATTGGGGCTACTTAGCGGGTTCATACACGTTCCCGATCGCATCACGGTGGTGCGAAGGCCTCTCTCACATATAATGAGCATATCAAATGATTATGGCAGATTAACAACAACAACAACAACTACATATTAATTTGTTATTTAACAATTTATGTAGGCTTCTTTGGAGGAAGAGGAGTACATCAAGCAGGGCTACCTCACAAAGGAAGGCAATAAGAGAAGATCATGGAAACGGAGGGTAAGAAGAATCTTAAGCTTAAAAATTCAATGGGCCAATGTCCCATTGAATTGTACACAAATTTATAACTTGATGTTGTGTTGTTAACAACAACCTATATTTTCAATTCTTCTTTTTAACACAGTGGTTTGTGTTGTACAAGTCTGGCACACTGTCCTACTTCAATTCTCCAACTGTAAGGGCTTCCTTCCTTATTTTCTTTTCTATTCTATAGAGACTATGTTGGTGATTTGAGTGTATGCCAAAGACCCTTTAGAACTATCAATCACTCCCTGCCTGTTAACATTTTTTTAACAACCTAAATATTTATTAACATTGTTTTAAATTAAATAACCTTAATATTTTAAAAAAACGTTGTTGCAGGCACGCACTGCATTGAAAAAGATATCATTGTCGAACTGTGTGGTGACAGTGACAGAGGGCTACCTGGGCAAGAAGAACTGCTTCTCCTTGGAGAGCCCCAAGCGGACGTTCTTCATGTACGCTGATGATAAGGAGGACATGGAGGCATGGATTGCTTCCATATCCTTGTTCATCAAATCATGAAGTCTTCATTCTTCCCCCAAAACAATTTTGGCCAAGGCATTTGTAACAGTACATTAATTTTGGAAAATGGATAAAAAAAGAAAGAAAGAAAAAACAAAATATTTGCAAGCTTTGTTTTTTTATTATTATTATTAAAAAAAACCTTTAACATCATTATGGTAACACTTCTTTATATACATAACTAGAAAAGAAAGTGTTGGATGGATTCTTTTTTCTCTTACAAGACCTTCATTCAAATGACCCTCTTTTTTTAATTGTTTGAGAACACATGTTAAAGAATATTTATTAAGATAAGAATTGAATTGAATGGACATTAGGAAATGTTATTATCTAAGTTGCACTATATAAGTTGAAAAGTAGACAGTATTTGTATCATCTAGTTTGTTTAAATCAATAAGAAGAAACTCACAATGTAAAGATAATAAACTGTTTGTGTGAAAAGCAATTAATGAATCACTTAAATTGAGTTGACTATTAACATGCTGACTAATTGTGTAACCTACTTTCTGGGAATTTCATTTTTTCGATTATCCTTTTGTTGCTCTCTTCAAGTGGATGAACTGATTTCTTTCAATTGATTGATTACGACTCTTCATTCATCCGACCAACACTCTCTTTAATGCATGGTGAGACTTCACATCACACATCTTTAAAGCTGTCTCTTCCTCTCCCCCCCCCCACCAAACTCATTTTTCGCTAACACAACGCTTCAGTGGATGATCAGGTTCATCCACAGTTCTTTAAACTGTCACCACGAGCCACAGTGGCAACAGAAAGTGATGGGCACAGAGGATATGGTAAATTTTCACTGCTCCCAAAACGATTAATCCCTTTCCATTTAAAACAACTTCTTATCTTATTTTGTTGTGCTATGGGGAAGGACGTGACTGGAACGAAGAGTTTCAAAGGCTGCTAGAGAGACGTAACTTGGCAGACCCAGCAAACGAACTCAAGAGGACAGCCAAGCTGCGCCAACTCTGTGAAGACTTTGCCGTTGTGGCAAAGAAAATTGGCACAACCATTGTACAGGAGCTGTTCTTGCCTCCCGTGCAGAAGACGATCCCATCAGTCACCTCTCAAGTCGGAGGTAAGCAGTCCTTTAATGTGACCTAATTGTGGCACAACATTGTCTCAATATTCTTTGTGCTCTTCTCTCTCTCTCGCTATTGCACAATGTAATTCTCTCTCTCTCTCTCTCTCTCTCTCTCTCTCTCTCNNACACACACACACACACACACACACACACACACAACACAAAGCTTTATGGCTAATCTTAATCTTTCAGGAATTGCTGGAGGGGAGAAATACATTTATGCCCCAGAAAGAATATTCTTTAAAATTGCTGTGGATAAGAGAGGCTTGTATGGAGGAGATGAGTTTATTATGAAGGTAGATATGATTGCAACAGAGTGTTTTCTTGTCTGGACCTATTTCTCAATCTTACTCCTCCCATTGTAACAGGCTGCTGGAAATGAATTAAGGGGTAAATAAAATATGATAGCAGTCTGTCTCTGCTTTTCCTTCTTCCGACCGCTTTCTCATTGCTCAACAAATATGTGCAGGTTTGATGGAATATATGGACTGCAGAGTAAGCGGCTTGCACTTCCCTTTGGCCGTGCTCATTGACTATAGGCATGATTCATAGGCGTTAAGCTTAAATGCTAAGATTAAAATATTCTTATTGTACTATTTCTTTCTTTTTTCAATCCAAAGAGGGTATAGGTTGATCGCTGAACCCATGTTGCCTCTGGGCAAGGACACCATTATTTATGGCTCATCAGATGGAGGGAGCACCATCCATGCAGATGACCAGTTTATGAACGCACGCATGGAAACTGCAGCAAAGATACTAAATCTGAAAGGTTTTTGGCCTGTCTTTCCATTTCAGTCTGTCCGACTCGGCTGTTTTTCACATACCGCTTGATATTGTACACTTTCACAGGTCATTATGTATGGAACTGGGAAAGAGCTGAAAAGGTTCTTATATATGGCCCTGTGGGTAGACTACTCCTTCCCATTGAAAGTTAGAAGAAATGAAAATGAATTGCTCTTTAATTCACGTTTAAACATTTTTAGACATTGAAGGGCATTTAGGAACAGATAACAGATTTTATGTGATTGGTATTTCATCCTCTTCTTTCATTTGTAGCACCCACGCTCTTCCCATTCCTGTGATTCACCTAGTTTTGCAGATACTGCCCGCGTGTTTCCACCCCAAACCCCCACAGAAGGGTAAGCAAACCACATCTTAATACACCAACTTCATTAATAATATGAATTGAACAGGGTAAAGGGGTCTTTCTTGTACCGTTTGCTGCGTCCAGAGCTTGTCCGAAGCAATGAGGTGGCCCTAAGCAGTGATGCCTTTTCTAAATGGGTGATTGATGACGCTCAGACGCATAATAGTGAGGTAATTAACTGCCCCTTACAGTACAGTAAACACTTGGTCATTTCCACTTGTTGTCTGGTTCATTCTACCTTTACTCACAATTACCAGGTCAGCACCGCAACAAAACGCTTGGAGGAAGTTATGATCAAAGACTGTGCATCCTATTTAGATAAATATTATCGAGATGTGCCCTTGGACAATATGGAGCTGAGCGACGAGCTGACTAGATTGATAAACCAAATTCACAGAAGAGGTGCGCTGCATTTTTATTCCTTCCTTCTTTTCTCCTTAGAGACAAGATATCTTGTTAAGTAGTTCATTGAAACACATTGCAAGACTTAACTAATCAAATCTTTTCTCTTGATGCAGGGATCAATGTACGCTACTTATTTATCCTGCATTCTCACATCACGCTTCCCAAAGTGAGAAAGTTAATCCTGACTGAAATTGTGGCGAGAACTGCTAAAAATATATTGAGAGGCCAAATGCGCAAGGTCAAATCAGCAGAAGAAAGTGCATACAGGAAAATTGTGATTGACTTCTTCAACCTGCTATTTTCTAACAAGCGCAAATCAGCAACTTACTGCAATTTCTACTTGACACAAAGCGTGTTTAAGAGATTCCCAAGAAGCATGTTACAAAACATTTCACCTTATACGCCAGAGCTCTTGCATGTAAATACCAGCAACGATGATGCCGATAACAGCAACCCAGCACATAATGTGTTACATATGAACAATTCTTCTAATGCAGATTACTTAGCTTCATCACCCTCTGCTGCGGCAGTGCAGCCTTCTATAAGCGAAAATCCAACCATCTCAAAGCAAGCCTTGGTTCAACCGTTGATAATGCTTTTATCTCGAGATGTTCAAGACCAAGGTAAGTTCACGTTCATGTCCCTTCAAGTGCCATTATTTATCAATTGACATTTACAAACAAAACTGCTGGTTGTAGATGCTCAAAGGGACTGGTTTACTGTGGATATAAGAGATTATTTGTATATACTACCCCTCTTTCAACGGTTAGAGGTAATCTACCAGTTGTTATAGTCATCTTGTGACTTACTGTAATTCTTACTTATTATTCCTTTAAAAAACATTGTACAAGGCTATAATTGGTGTAAAGTTCAGAACAGAGGCAAAAGATAAATTTGTAAAACGAAAATCTAAAATAGTTTCAAGTTCAGCCCCATCTCCTCTCTCCTTATCTGCATCAGGTAACCTATCAGAGCCAGCACTCTTTAACTAGGAAAGACCCTTTCATTCAGAATGCAATGACAAACTGATGGTATTCTTTGACTTGCAGAGCATGCAACTTATTTATTGGGCCTACCATTGGACGATGCGGACTTGCACGAGATCTTCGCAGTCGTTAAACATATTCACAGAATCCTATTTGAAGAGGGAACAGCTTTGTCTTTGCAGGTAGAAGATTTGGCACAATTATATTTAAAACATGAAGTTTTAGGATACTGATATATCTGCTCTAACGTTTCATCTATGTAGGCATCTGATGCAACTACAGCGGAACAAGCTGAGCA
The DNA here is from genome assembly GCA_000826405.1 of Acanthamoeba divionensis. Classification (NCBI taxonomy): domain Eukaryota; phylum Discosea; order Longamoebia; family Acanthamoebidae; genus Acanthamoeba; species Acanthamoeba divionensis. Next base: position 7,806 of record CDFI01106933.1, on the reverse strand, counting down.
GTATTTCAATATCGCAAATCAAAAGTATTCTGATGGATTGAAAATAAAACCAGACGATTATAGAGCTCTGCATAACTGGGTACGCATTACGCTACAGCACAATGAAAGTGTTCTAGATTGATTTTGATTAATTCTTCCATTTATTGATATCGCATTCCGTACAGGGCCTGTCTTTGTCATTCCAGGCAATGACAAAGAAAGGGGAGGAAGCAGAGGCGTTATTCAAGCTTGCGGCTTCTAAGTACACTGAGGCGCTTGCCATGAACCCCAATGATGACCGTGGTACGCTTTCTATCCCCTACTGAGATATATTACTTTATTCTTATTCTTTCATGTTCCCCTTTTATGTGCAAATAGCACTATTTTTGTGGGGCAATCTATTGTCAGAACAATCGCGTACAAAGAAGGACGCCTCTTCTGCTCATGCTCTTCTTGTGCTGGCATGCAGAAAATACCAACAGTCATTCTCCACTAATCCCAAGAACTTCCGACTTCTCTATAACTGGGGAAATGTGCTTCTTTATAGGTTTGTGATAGCAGCTCACTCCTGTTTAGTCTCCTTTCTAATTGTTTTTGTGTCCCCTGGTTGATAGATCAAAAGTAGAACATGATAACCTGGAACTGTTGGCTCAAGCATCAGAAAAATATGACCTTGCGCTGGCCATTAAGCCTTCTTCATACAAAGTATTCTTCTTTTTTCAGGCCACATCATATAGCACAAAATATCAATACAATTTTATACAAGATTCGTCCCGCCTTTATTCCTAATAATTTGATATCCACAGGCCCTATTGAATTCTGCCGTAGCAATATCCAAGTATGCCAGATTAAACCCTTCTCCAAATGCACATTCCTTCTTTTCCTTGGCGTATTCCAAATTCCAGCAGTGCGTTTCGGTACAAAGTCTCTTCTCCCCTCTCTCTATGAACGTTTTTCTAAAATCTCAGTGGCAGGCAAAGCCAAAAGATTATGAAGCTTACTTCAATTGGGGCAATACACTGTATCGAAATGCCCGCCTGGAAGAGAAGTCCGGAGAGGTAAAATTTAAATGGCTGTCCCTTTTCACTTCAGCTTTTAATAATGGGGACGAACGTTGCTTTTCATTCTATCACAACAGGTTGATAAATGTTATAGTCATCTGCTGCAAGCAGGGGAAAAATATCTCTACTCCATAGACAACAATATACGGTGTTTCGATGCTCTGTATAACTGGGCCAAGGCCTTGCACTGTCTGGCTTGTTTGTGTAATAGTCAGCACATGTCTGACAATAGCAAGCAAGTAGTATGTTCTATGCTGGACACGTTTCTACACCTGTTTCGTCATATGGTTCAAAGATGTACGTTTTCTTTTTCATCCCAATAGGACTTGAACATGAACTGAGTTATATATTATCATTGAAGTTGGATCACAGGTAAAACTCAAGCCATTAATTGCCCTCGCTCGGGCAGAGAATCCAGAAGTGAAAGGAAAGGCTCAACAGGTATTTGATCTCTGTGCCCTCTCTTAAACCGCACAACACACTAAACAAGTATGTTACCGTTAATGCACAGGAATTAGATATGCTTTCCCGCCCTTCTTCTAGTCATTCGCTCAAGATCCAAAAAGAAGCATCGAGGGCTATTCGTTTTCTGAACGCTATGCGTGCTTCTCCCTCCTTTGCCCCATCTATTCTGGGCAGTCGAGCCAAAGAAGGGTCAATAAGTGAAGCTGAAGGTGTGCATAATTGGTGCAATTGAGTGTAATGGTGTATGTTTTGCGGAGAGCAGAGAGCAGAGAGAGGAGCTGTTGATAAACTAATATTGTTACGGCCATTGTTGGGGGATCATTAAGGCATGTCGATGGAAGATTTGATGAAAATGCAGGAAATATTAGGTAGGATTGTGGCCAAGCTGCGCACTGCTTTTTCGTCTAGTGAAGTTGGCAACGGAGATAAAAGTGGAGAGACCTCTTTGAGCCCACCCCAGTTGCAGGACTTTGATGTTCTCAACCTCCTTTCCCAGTCTGGATTTGAAAGGGTATCATTCGTGACTTCATCACTGCTTCGTTACAATTTATTCACTGAATACGTTTTACGTTTGCATGTTCTATAGGATCTGGAGGTCAAAAGCAGGAAGAATGAAAACATCCATTTATTAAAAGTTGTAAATAAGATTCTTCTTGCAAAGAGAATCAAGGAGAAAGAAATAACAGATCCTATACATTCTCAGAATAGTAGTTATTCGATTGAAAACGACCAGAACATTGAAGGTAATTCCAACCAAGTTAGTTTGGCAACGATTAACACACTTTACTGCCCATTCTTAAACTGATCATTGTTTATTTGTATACAGACGGCATGCTGCAAATCCTGGCCAAGGTGGAGCATCCATTCATCTTGGGCCTCAAGTGGATTATAAGAACTGAAGAGAATTTCTTCTTGATTTACAAAACGATTCTGCATTACCAACGCAGTGGAACCTTCCTTTCTCAACTACTAAGACAGCCTCCCTTGCGCTCTTCTTCGGACAAACAAAGCATCAAAAGCAAAGGACTGATATCCGAAGACACAATCCGCTTGTGGGCAGCTGAGATTGTTCTGGCATTCGAACATTTGCATGACCTTGATTTTGTATATGGGTAGATGAGACCTTCCTTTTCTACACTATATATTCCTTACTTTTCTCTGCTCTCTGCTCTCTTATCCAACATGTGTAAGCTAACAAGCTTATCTGTACGAAGGAACTTGCGGCCTGATAGTGTATATATCGATTTCCAAGGTAGAGTGATTTATCAGTAGAGAGAGGAGAGGAAGTGATAATTAAACTAAACGATGAAACGCTGCAATACAAGAGAGGTTTTAATGTAACTCTTACCATGGCCGCCACCATCATCATCAGGTCATGTGTGCTTGACAGGCTTTGCCATACAAAGACCAAACCGCCATCCCATTGTGAGCAACAATAGTGCATGCAGTACTTACATATGTACCGTTGCTCATATCCTCATTTCCCTTGTTCTGCCTCTGCTCTAATCGGCATCAATGTAATTGCATCTCCCCCTCGTTTAGCCCCTGAAGTTTTAGGCTGTGAAGGATATGGCAAGCATACTGACTGGTGGAGCCTGGGAAACCTCATCTTTGAAATGTTTTTTGGCTCTGTACGTGGCTACTAACAATCACTCAGTACTGTGGGTTTTAGTAATATTTTTATTTGCTTCTATTGCTGCAGGCCCCGTTTTGCTCTAAAGATATGGGCAGGCAGATACAAGTTGTTATGAATGCGTCCTACAGGCGACAATTGCTCAGCAACAGCTTGGCCAACTCTTTGGCTTCTCCAGAACTTGTTTCTCTTCTTTTTGTGGTAACACACACACACACACACACACACAGCGGGACAGAAAGAGAGAGAAAGAGAACGAGAGAGACCTTTCAGCGATTGATATGCAGTGTTGTGCGTGAGAGAGCAGAGAGACAGAGAGCAGAGAGAGAACTAACAGAGAGAAGTGCGTGTGTGATAATCATAGCTGCGCTCTAACTTGCTTTGTGCTTTGTGCTTTGACCTTGTTATGCTTATACGCAGCTGTTAGGAGGTGAAGTGCAGGAACGGCTTGGCTATGCAGCTGGTGCAAAGGAAGTGAAATGCCATCCCTTCTTTCGAGGCATTGGTAAGTTGTTGTCCAACCACCAGCAATTCAACCAAAGAACAAAATATACACAACCTACTAGTAGTACTCACTTTCTTCTTCTGAACTTGATTGCTATTGCAACAACTTGTTGTTGTTGTTGTTAGATTGGAATAAGGTTGGCACCAAGAGCGTGGAGCCCTTATGGAAACCTCCTTTTTGGCCAAACATCGGGGCATTGTCAGGCAGCACAGCTAATTCTAATGCTGCTGCTGCTGCTGCTGCTGCTGCTGAAGTAGGCCCCATTGGTGCTGCTTCCAGCAGCGATTGGGAAGGGAAAGAGCTGCTGGAGTTTGATCAGATGTTGGAGTTTGATGCTGCGCCTACCCTTGTGGCGAATCTGAAGAAGGGCGAGTTTCATGGCTTCACTTATGTGCAGCCAAAGACTGTGCACCAGACAGTGGATTCTGCTTCTTCTTCTTCTTC
>CDFI01106931.1:9890-23924 GCA_000826405.1 Acanthamoeba divionensis | reverse complement strand
ACGCTGATCTCAGCAGAAAAAACATTTCTAATTTTGTTTGATGGCTGCAAAGACTATATCACAAGGATTGAGTCTGGACTGTAGGTTAGAAGGAACAAATATCTGACTCCATCCTGCAATAAGTGTCTTTTTCTCTTTTGAACTATAATAATGAATGTACTTCTATATATATTGATTTATTTATCATCTTAACAATGTTAATTTTTCCCTCACCCTCCTCTTTAACTTTCCATATGCTGACGTCATCAGAGTTGTTTTTTATCCAAGGATTTGAATTCAAGCCAAAACCTAAGGTACAACTTATCATTACACAAGCCCTTTTCCTCAATTACCTCAAGTGTCTCCATGAGAGGGACCCAGCCTGACCACACAAAACAGACATAAGATATAGAATTAATTTGAGAAATCTCACCTTACATACCAAATCTTTAGACCTGACTGACTGGAAGTGGCAATGCCCTCTGGAATCCAGTCGACTCCGATAAGTGCTTCGTCCACAAGATCTAGGTGACAAAATTTTAGAAGCCTCCTACAGCACAGCCCTAGGCGAGGAACTTACAGTGATCAAGCTGCGGTTCCATTTGAGGCACATCATCTCTTACCATGGCACTCTGCCACCAAGTGTTGCCTTGCAATCTATTGATTACATAAAACATTGAGAGGCAAAGTGTCTTGCACTTAACGTTCGAATTGAACACAATGTGCATATTACCCTATGGACTCATCGGAGGGAGATAGCTCTGGCTCTAAGTCTTCTGCATTCAACTTCCAAACAACGAGTCGTCCATCTTCGGCCACTGATGCCAGCCTGAGGCCCGATCATTCATGTCAGTTTTTTAATAAAAACAATAATACTGTTCTTCCTAACCTGTAGACTTTATTTTCGATAATGGTGTTCTCTTCAGCACTCTCATGATGATGAAAGGCATCGAATTCAAGAGCAGTGACCCATGCATGGTGCGCAACACCTCGAAGAAGAGCGCCCCTATCTGGTCGCCACACTGTCACTAAATCATCCTCACCTCCCGTCTAACCCCAACATAATAATAATTCGTTTAATAATAATAACTGTCGCCTGTCATCAAGGGGCCTGTACGTACAGCGAGATAACGCGAATCTGGGGTCCAGCAGATGCATAGAAACGCACCGTAGTAACTCTTGAATGCAGACAACAGTCTAGCCATATGGGATTTAGAGTGCAAGAAATAGAATTGGAAGACATGTACATTCTTCAAAAGAGAACATGTTTACCTTCGTGTGGCGAGATGAAAGATGCGCAAGAGGCCATCTTGACCTGCTGCAGCAAGATGTTGGCCATCTGGTGAAAAGCTGAAAGCTGGTGGTTGTTGTACGTGATTGAATGCAAAAGAAGAAGATCCATTAGGTTTGAGGGCTCTTTTTAATAACAAGATAATATGGAAGGAAGAGCACACTGAAGATGGGCTGAGAACTGATTGTCCAAATAGATGCTGGATTGAAAGTAGGACCATAGGACTGTGCAACAAATCCTGGCTCTACGCATAGAACACCTCAATTAGTAGTATCAACACAACAGCATTGTGGGAAACCCATACTTGAAGTGGAGCCACTACTAACTGGTGGTTGATTCAGATGAAGAGGTGGTGGGTAGTTGAGTGGGCGAGTCTTTCTCATGAACAATAAGCGAGCATCGCTGGTCAACACAGCAAATTCTTCACCAGATCCTGTTATCCATTTGGCGCTGCTTATGAAAACGCCTTCTCCTAAATGCTTCTGATGATCGTCGTTGATTTTAAAAAAAAAACATGGTTGTTCAATTTCTCACAGCTGTAACTTTTTTTTTGTTCACGAAAAATAAAAGTGAACGTACGCTTAAATCAAATTTGGCCACATGACCTGATATGTGCGTTGACAAATTATATGTGCACACAGCCACAACCCCACTTGAGAGCAGATATTGTTAGCCTGTGTAACTCTTATTCACACACAGAAGAGAGAAGAGATTAAGAGGTTTACCCCTGGAATGCAATCAAATATTCGACAAAGCTGGCAGTGCTGGTGGCCTGATAGCAATAAATGTGTTCATTCAGCCCAAGTGAAAAGAGAGGCCAGATATGATTATGATGAGTACTTCACACCAAATTAAGTGAATGAGCAACTATGGCTTTGCCAAATCGCATCTTGGCCAGCTCCTGTATGGCCATGATCATGCCAAAACAAGAAAAAAAGAGTCAATTAAAAGGCAAGGTTGCACTGCACACTTAATTGGAAAAGAGGGAACCATTTTGTGATCTTGAATATGTGCATCATCCTTGTAGCTGGCTCCATGAGGGGATACGGTACACAAGGTGAGCGTGTCAATGGCGCTTCTCAGAAAATAGCTAGTGCTGGTGGCATGATGCTTGCCGTTGATGCTCCTCAACTCACTCACAAAGAAGGATGCCCTGGAGTTGTTCTGGCGCAAGGTTTGCTGGCGTTGTGACGGCTGACTGTTGTAGTCGTCATGGCGGAGATGGTAGGAAGAGGAGGGGCGTCCATAGGTAAAATCGCAGTTCAGCAGCCTGTAGGAGCCTTCTTTACCAGCTGCCTTGAAATGCTCTCGAACAGCTGCCCTTGATCCCATCCCTATTGTGATATCATTGTGTGACCTTGTCACTGTTGTACGCTGATGCTGCACTCCTGCAGCAGACGACATTTGTTGTTCTTTGTTAAGCTCCCTCCCCCCCAGCCGGCCCAAGCAAACTTGGGGGGGGGGATACCAAGAATTGCCAAACCTAAATGCAATAAGGTAATTGACTGCAACCTTCACACCACATCCAACCATGCAGACACCATCAGATCACAATACTAATACGGGAAAGATTACTATTCATTCTTTGTGGGTCTATCCAGTAAAGTCATGCCGCGGTATCAGCGTTCATCGAGCCCTCCTTACCACCTGCGGGCTCGCCTACGACCGCTACTTCATGGTACTTCATCCCGTACACTTGCACTCCTCTTAATGAATGAATTGAGGTAATGCTCTACGGAAAGAAATACCATGGATTGAATTTCATCTTTCTCTCTCATACAAGGTGATCCACAGTGGCAGGAGGCGTTTTGTGACAGCAAGACAGCAGCCTCGGATGACACTCATCGAGCCGGCCATCACCACACCTTACCTTCAAAATCATGATGAAGAGGAAGAGGAAGAGGAAGGTGAAGAGAGACCAGTGTTGCAGCTGAGGGCGCCGAGCATGCCACTGATTGTAGTTCCATTCCGGGAGCCCCTTGGGACAAGACCCAGGCAATCCTTCTCCCCACTTCTTCGCCGCTCCATCCTGGGGGATGATGATTATGAAAGTTAGGTACAAGGTGGGGATCTGGTCGCAGACAGTAGAAGTGGAGGACTGTGGAGATGAGGTTGCTCATTGGCTCACTGAATACCTTACGTCAAACAATGGTTCATCTTCCTCTGTCGATCAACAGGTGGCCACTCCATCACCATGTTATGCACAATGTAGACATACTAACTCATGCGCATTTTGTACCACGAATGGAATGAATGGTGGAGTAAAGGTTGCCATGACGTATAGACTTGTGCGTATGTTTCCCGGATTCGTCAGACCGGTAAGAATGGAACATATCCCCTCTGCCACGTCTTACACTCTCACTATATATCTGCGTGCGTACAGATAGCCGAAATGCACTTCAAGATTCAGAGGCTCGAGGAGCTCCCACCTCCAGACATAGAGTCGCGCGCAAGCAAAATGAAAATAGTGGAGGATTTTGCGACAGAATTTGCCGCTGCTCCACTCGTGACAGATTGCACCAAAATCTTCAACCAGATGGCTCTTGCCGACGATGCGCCGATTCTGGTTGTTATCTCCCAATTATCTTTATAGCATTACACATTATTATTAATAATATTGGAGGCAGTTGGCAAATGAGGCATCTCTTGCTGACCTTCATAAGCGTCTGCCACCTGATGCTGATTCCATAGACATGTGCTCATTCAGGTAAATCTCTCTACTCTCTTCTCTCTGCTCACACACACACACCACCAACCAATAATATCAATAATATGATTCTTCCGTCACACATCGTCACCGCAGACCCAACATCATTGTGACAGGGACGGAGGCTTATGCAGAGGACTCTTGGAAAACAATCCAAATAACCACAAACGGTGATGGGGGTTCCAAACACTCCTCACACACTTGCGTGACTTTTCATGCTACCAAGAAATGCGCCAGGCAAGTTTTTCCGTCTTTGTCATTTTGAAAACGAAAACAGGAGTGCAATGTTCAGCTATTCTCATCACTGTGGTGTGTGTCAGGTGCAAAGAAACAGTTGTTGACCCGTACACAGGTGCATTCCGCCCTAGCGGAGAACCTTTCAATACTCTTAGACGAGTGCGCAAGGCCATCACTGGCGTTGATGTCTACTTCGGTTTGCTGCTATTCTTCTTTGTTTAATTCAATTAACATGTTGAACATTTTTTGCAAACAATGTGCAGGCCAGTACTTTGTAGCCTCTGCTTCTTCTAGTTGTGACAGCAGGAGGAGGAGGAGGACAGGCATAGCAGTAGGAGATGAAATATGCATTGCTACACAGATGGCACGTGAGGACATCCCAGAACAGGTCATCTGAGCCCGCAGCGCTTCTAGTCCATTCTGGAGAATACACCCCACCCACCCACCTGAACTCTTTTTTTGGGACCACCAACACCAACACTGTCTCTCAAGAATGCATTCATTATTATTACTACTATTGTTGGCCCCTTCTTCTTGTTCTTCTTCTCATCTGACTCTTCATTTGGCTGTGGCCTCTATTCAGCTGCCCACTTTTTACCGGGTGCCCCTCATTTAAACTTCTAAACTAGTTTAGTGAGTTTGTTGATTGCCACATGATGAAGAAAAGACCCCGCCCCGAGGCACTGCACGTTGCTGCCTCTGTTGAAAATGACTCAATGCCACTAGGCAGCAGTTCTCAGGTCTCTGGAGAGACACAAGATGACCCTGCGGAAGGGTGAGTAGTTTTAATTATCCATTACTTGTGAACACACCATCAACACAATGGGGGGGGGGCTTGAGTAAGCAGAAAGGCTGGTGGAGTAATACCCCACGAAAAGCGAGTCAGGCTAGCGACCATCTCCACCTCATTCGAGGAAGAGGTAGGTGACATGATGTTCGCCTGTGCCATCTCCTCATCCTCGTCATCACAAGGTGGCAGCAGCGAGACTGTAGCTCTGATGCAGGCAGCAGTGCGTCAGTATATTCTTGGCCTGGTACACTCCCTCAAGGCCCACAGCATCTATGGGATTGGGGATGTATCCCCACCTATTGCTAATCATCGCTTTGTTGTGAAACAGATAAATGACGCTGTTGCGCTTGGCCAGTCTGCTGGCTGCAAAGCCATTACTGGTAAAAAAAACCCCCGCATTCTATTACCGGTAAAACTGGTACCACCAATGCTATGCTCTGGGACAAATTAATGATTGCATTGGGCAGTGGACCACGTGGCCTTTCAGGTCAGGAGAGATGGACCTCTGTTGTGTCGTCTTGCCCAGTTCTTGAAATGGAAACAGACACGCAAGAACTGTGCACCACATGGCGATGAGGAAGATCCCACAGTAGGGAGAACCCAAGGAGGAAGAGTAAGAGGTAAATCCTTCCTTTTCTATTACTTTAATACTGGCGTCTCTTTTTCTGATGCACTTTTTGAAACAGAAGCACGGAAGATAAAGAAAGCAGGTGTACCTCCATTTGGTTGGGATCTGTTGAGTAGTCTAGTTTATATCAATGGGGATGATGAAGTAGGATAACAACAACCAAATGCCTTTCTGCTGTTTCCTAATGTTTTCATTTCAATTGTGAATGGAGGATCAAGAGCTTGAAGGTGGAAGCATATTTTGGCAATTTGGTACCGAGAATGAGGAGCAACTGCGTGTAATCTCCTCTCTCTCTCTCTCTCTCTCTCTCTCTCTCTGCTCACACACCTCATACAAACGGAAGTGTATCTGTTTAATCTCAATTCTTTTTCTCTGCTTCATATGAACAGGAGGAAGATGAATTGACGAAAAAGAAGAGCAAAGATGAGTTTATGCATTATTCGGAATGCAAGTGAGTTTCTCAAGAGAATCCCATTGCCATCCAAATGAACTCAGCGTCATCGGCCAACTAAGCTTAGTTCTCCTTTTTGCAGAAAGGCAAGCTTCACCTACAAAAAAGTTAAAAAGTTTTGCGACTGGCTGGGAACTTCTGTAGCGCCTCTCAAACTAAGTGACGATGTTGTTGAGGTACTCTTATTCTTATTCTTTCCAAATTCATCTGAAACGGTCCCCAAAAAGAAAATTCGATCAATTGATTGGCATGCTGCAGGTGCTAGGCTACCTGGCGTGGGAAAATGTTCGCCACATCACACAACAAGCACTCGCTGTCAAGGCACCACTCTCATCCTTCAGCTTCTGTGTGTGTGAACTCGATTTTTTTACGTTTTTAAAACGTGTTTCCTGCAAAATGCAGAAGCAGATGGATGAAGAAGTGGCAGTAGGTGGCCCAAGAGATTGGCGTAAGAAGAGTGCCGCAAGCATTATTAACATACGGCTTAGCCTCAACGTGTGTCTCGGCTTGACAAGTCTTCGTTTTTGTTTCTCAAGAAATTGAAAACTAATGATAATAATAATTGATTATAGGTTCTTGAGAAGGAGAACGATAAAGCCGCTCTGCAGCCCGTGCACATACGAGAGGCCCTGCGCCGAGCCAATCCGCCTCCCCAGTCGCTCATCTCCTTTGCTTCCACGCATACACACAGACCACTACTTCTCTCCTGACCACCGTATTTATTTATTTATTTACAACTTATTTTTGTCACGCCTGTCCATCAATCAATCAAAACTATTTACAAGCATGTACATCATCATCATCATCATCACCACCACCACCACCACCACCAATGAATTCTGCCTGGAGGCAGTCTAGAATAGGCAGACTGTGGCGATGTGTCCATTGCGCATTACCTTCAACGTTACAGTTACAAACAATGAATTAATAATAGTAAGAACCAACAGCGCGTGCAGAAGGGGGGGTCACCTGGAAGATGACGTTGTGGTGACCGTAGAAGAGGGTAGAACCAAAGGGTGACGAGCCTACCGTGTGCACAACGGGCTTGCTCACTGCTCCGGCTAGCAGCTCCCGTACTTCCTCCCACTGTTTTATTTTGGATGTCAATTGTGGGTGTAAGAGACTGTGTGTGTGTGTGAGAGAGAGAGAGAGAGAGAGAGATCAAAAAAATAAAAATAAAAAACCTTCATATCTGGATGGATGTGCATAGCCCCTGCAGGAAGAGTAGTAGTAGTAGTAGTCGTCGTCGTCGTATCTTTGACCTCGGTGTCAGTAGTAGTAGTACTATCAGCATCGGCGATTGTGTCTGGTGCAGGGTGACCTTTGCCCTTGTTCTTGTTGTCACGAGATACCGACATGGTGGCCTTGCCCTTGTTGCGACCCGTCATTTTATTACGTTCCTTATCTTGCGTCTTTCCGTTGTTACCTCTTCTTTTACTCTGCTGACCTTGGTCAACATCTCTACGTTCTTCCTCATCAATTTCATCCTCTTCGGCCTTATCTCTTTCGCTTCTGGTGTCAATAAGGCCTTCCACCTTTCGATGGCCATTATCTACGTGGTCTAAGGAAAGAGTTGGTTGATGCCCCAAATATATCCTAAAGTCGCATTTGCTGTACCTGTTGGGGTAAATCGCCAATACAGCATGAGGTGATGGGAAAAACATTTTAAGCCATGCTACAGCTGATGCATTTGTACAAATGAGGGTTAATTGGGAGGGTGCCTTACACGTTAAAATCATAGTGACAGGGGAAGTTGGTGTGGAGCATGAATTTTTTAATAGTGTGTGTTTTCATATCAAAGAGTATATCCATCCCCAACTTGAAATAATTGTAGAAATAATCCTCGCATCCAATTCCTAGGAAGCATTGAACACAAAGATCTCAATACTGTATCCAAAACAAAAACCAAAACAAAACAAATAACGAGCGAACATCATCGATGTTTTTATGGGTATACCTATTGTAGCTCTGTCGCCTGAGTGGATGCGCATCTTATCTTCATGCTTGTAGAAAATCCTGTGTGCAAAGATATATATATATATATATTCCTTAAGGACACCCAGTTGGAGAAAATACGTGAAAGGAGGGAGGGGGCAATACCGGTCAGGACGACCAAGGAGGGCAAGAACATCCTGGGCAGTTGACTGAAAGTCAAGACTGCAGCCTCGTCGTTTCAATCTGAGCTGGCATGAATTGTTTTCTCCAGTCCCACCTACAACGACATCTACCCCCTCTGTGTAACAAGAAATCACCAACACGCACACACGCACAATAGCCTACGTTTTAGATGTTAACTCTTTAACCTGATTTCGCGCTTGGAAATGCGTTCAACATGATGATATCACTGAAGCAGCAGGGGGCTAAAATTATAAGATAATGACCGATGAAGTACCAAAATAATCAGCATCGAGTGATAGATCCAAAGGCGGGAGAGACGGAGCCGTTTTAGAGCCATGATAGACGCACATGCGGGTAGCCACAGGCGTGGAGCCGTCGCCCAGACGCAACGGCAGCTCTGAGGTACAGAGATCAAAAGGAGAATAGATGTTTTGAGGTTTGGGGGGGGGGAGCAACATACCAGTCTCATCGAAGTCTTGCCATTGAGGCGGGATCTGAAACGTGAATGTCACGCCCTATGGAAAAAGGAAAACAGAAGGAAGAACACGTAGGGCAAGAGAAAAAATCAGTTAGCAACCATGGAAAAAGAAGATAGGTTGTGTGTGCAAGAGCACGTACAGGGTAGTCCAGATAATAGAGGTGGGTGTTGGGGTTGTAGTTGCCGGGAAAGGAAGGCCCAAAGCGTCCATAGATGAGAGCAAAGGTGGGCAGGAGGTCCGGGCCAGCAAAGGGCGCCCCACAGTAGCGCACTAAGAGCCGTGTCAGTTCATATACTTCCACACTGTGAAGCCTCTGGGCTCTGGGCTCAAAGCGAAGCATCACCCCCTCTTCCACCAGATCAACGACAATGAACGTGCTCAACAAATCCTTAATCCCCCAAAAAAAAACTCTCAAAGTTAGAGGTATACCACTATTTTGAGGGCCTGCACATGCAAACCTCTTCACAGTATTTGAGCTCAACTGTCGGTATGCTTTTATAGTTCTTTTGGATGTGTGCAATGGCAGCAGAAATGGGCATTCCTAAGGGCAAAAAGCAGCAAACCTGAGATAATTCTTCTTTCAGCCTTTAAAGAAATGGATGGGTTTGTTACCTATTCTGAACTCGCCCAGAGATTTCCCTGGCACAACTTCTACGTCTAGCATGCTGTAGTAATGCTTGCACGACGTCGTGATGTCACAGTTGGCTTGGTGCGTGCTTGAACTTTTTTTATTCACAATCAGGCAAGCCCCCCCCCCCACTCACCCAATTTTTTTTCCTTGCTTCAGTTCGAATAATATTTTTATAATAATAATAATAATAATAATAATAATAACAGACAAAGTGCTGGTGCGTCCCTTTTTTGTTTGTTTGTTTGTTGGGATTTTTCAACTTTTGTGGCCATCCTACAAAAAGAAGATGAAGATGAAGGTGAAGAAGAAAAGCCAAGCCAACACAAAATTTCCTGACAATTGTCAGTGGTGGTAGAGTGATGGGTGGGTGAGCGGGAAGAGTAGCACGAGGAAGGCGCCCAATCCACCAAAGAACGCACCGACCACCACTAGTGTGCACACAGTCCAGTGTGACGGTGAAGTTTTAGTTGATGGAGCAGCTCCCACACACGCACGCACGCGCGCGCGCACACACACACACACACCACAGTTGAGCGGGAGGGAGCTTACGGTTTTTGTGCCGGTGGCTGGGTATGTCTTCGACGGCGGGGAAGCCCATCAAGTTGCAGAAAGCATGTGCCAGAAACGGGCTCACCAAATGGCCTTTGAATTGATAAGAAGTAGAATTGTTGCTCTTACTTGTAAAAAGATCAGTTGTGGTGATGTGAAGAGATGTACCTGTGCGGAGGAATAGGAAAGCAGAATAGCAGCCAAAAACTGTTGTGTAAAAGAGCTGAAACACTGCTTCCCAAATGGTTATGTTAAGTTGCCATCCAACGCTTCACTTTGAAAAAAAAATTCCATTGTGAATACTTACAAACCTCAAGCCAAGCGTCCTTGAGTTCTGCTCCCTGCTTATGCAAGTGCTGTACAATATGATGCAAATGGGCTGACAGTTGTTGTTATGCTTTTGTTACAAAATGAGCGCACAAGGGGGGAATAAGGAAGATAAATACCTATTCCAAAGAAGAAGGGTGACAGGAAAACTGTCTGAGTGAAAGAGAAACCTGCACATATGAGAAGCGGACACATACAGCCTCTAAACACCCATTCCTCAGTCAATGGACCCTGTTAAATACTGCCCGTCAGAGCACGCATCATGTATCTTTTTTCCAACTTCTCCATAATGTTTATGAAGCACTAGAAACGCTTGAGGAAGCGTGCATACGACGATGTAGTTGCGCCAGGTGATTAGGTTAGTGGCCTCTTGCCTGACCTGCCTGGCCAAATGCTCCACCAGCTTGCCCCGCTGAGCATACCTATGAGGGGGATCCTATGAGTAAGAACAACAACGATTGACGGGTGGTAGAAGACCCTTAATTATTTTTTGTCAAAGCTGTGGGAAATACCATTGCCACTGGTCATAATAAAGCATGACCAAAGGCCCTGCAAAGAGAACCATTGTCAAGACTAGTGGTAACACTACAGCCTTGTGTGAAAGAGTTAGTGAGAGCCTTGGTATGGTGACCATGGGCTGTTCCTTGTATTATAAGAAAAATAAACTCAAAGCCAGAAGAGAAGGAGCTCACTTGCAGCAAAGCGTCAGCACGTATGCCCATCCAATCTAAAACTGCCCAAGGTTTGCTCTGGTTGAGAGAAGAGGACCAAACATCTTTTAAATATGGTTTGAATAAAACGCTCCATTTAAACGCAGTCTAAAACACGTATTTGGGGGGGGGAGGCTTAGTGGATACTTGTGAGGGAGCAAGGAGCCACACGTATGCTGTGGCGGCGATGCAAGCGAGCCCCACGGACGCGAAGCGGCGTTTGATTTGAAGGGGTGCATTGCGGTCAAGAGCAGCTGATTGGGGCCACACATAGAGGCTACCCACGAACACGCCTGCCAACAGCACACACGACAACACCCCACCCCACCACCACGACCACAGCCAACACGGCGCTGCTGCTTCCAGATCCATTATCAGTGACTTGTTTTTTTTTGTTGTTTTTTTTATTATTAATGCATTATTATTTAAATTGGCCTGCAGAGGAATGTTAATAAAATGAAACCCATTAAGTTCGCTTGGAGACAATATTATTAATATTTTTTCGCATTGTATTGTATGTACACACGAGTTTTGTTTTTTGTCAAACCTCCCCCACTCCACCCGCGGCCAAAGCTGTGTTTGGTTTGGCAGTTGCGCCGACAAACCACGGCGCATCATCATCACCATCAGAAAATATATATATATATAATGAAGGGGGCTGGTTTAGGGCTGGATGGCGCCCAGCTCTTTCATGTTTAGTAAAAACTGCATATATGCCTCCTCTCCTCCCCCACTTGCCGGTTGTAGCTCCGCCTCGCCTCCTGTGGCCACACACACACACACACACAGAGAGAGAGAGAGAGAGAGAGAGAGAAACAGGGCAGATTTCAATCGGAGGTGGTGGTGGTGGTGGTGTGTAGAATAGCAGCTATTCAGTGGGGTACCCTTGGAAGCGGCGGAAGGAACCACAGGCTTCTTTTTGGTAGCAGTAGAAAGGAACGCTGTTGGTGGGTTGTGGTGGCCAGGTGCAGCAGACAGGCCTGCCTGAGTGCGCCGTACTCTCAACGCTGTAGGCACGAGAGAAGTCACCCTTCGATCTGCGACAGGTACCTCGGATACCTGTATCCCGCGCCACCACCATATCCTCGCAATTAGAACTAACGAGTAAAATGATTGTGCCATCTTGTGTGTGTGTGTGTGAGAGAGAGAGAGAGAGAGAGAGAGAGCTTTTTGAGTGGATATTAATGGATTCACCGAATCATGAGCCTTTTGTCCCAAAGGGGGTGAACCAACATCGGCTCCTGGAGATGGCTCAAAGATATTGGCGATGTTAGGCGTGGGCACATCTCCTCCAAAGCGGCTGACACTACTGTAAAATGGCTGTGGCTGTGGCTGTGGCATCTGGTGGTGCTGTGCAGAGGGTATGCCGCCGCCATGGCTGTAGATGGGAGGCGGAACATAGGTTGGATATGGGGGATACGAGTAAGGGCTCGGGGGTACTGTAGGTGTTGTGGTCATGGAAGAGCACGCAAAATGGCTCAGACCTGCCAGGCCCGCATCCGACGTTCCTGTGTGCGTAGCAGCAGCAGGTGGCCCAAGAGGCCTTGGCGGTGGTAGTGGCTGTCGTTGTGGTGACGGAATAAATCCAGGTGGTCGCGGTGGCGGTCCCGGCGGCCTAGGTGGCGCAGCACCTTGGTAGTAAAAAGTGATGAGTTATACATGCTTTGAAAGTGAAACCACTGGAACGCTTGGTTTGCTTTTGCTACCTGGAGGAAGGGTCTTTATAGGCGGCGGTCCTAGAGGCCTGGGTGGCTGGGCAGTTAGATGCACAAACGAAGATGAAGACAGCTGCTTCTGAGATTGTAATGACAGTTCGTTTGGTTGAGTTGATGTATGTTGGTCATGGGGTAGAAATTGGTCTGGCAAATTTTCAGCTACTAGAAGCTTTTTCTGGTGCTCTCCGTTTCCCATTTCTGCATATATGCAATGTGCATCAGCATTTGCAGATAGTAAGTGTAGGATAACTAATGAAGACACCTTCTTGGTCAGCTTCTGGATAGCCCCGCTTTGCTGCCGAAGTGGTAGCAGAATCTGTAGCTGAGGGGATAATTGTGTGAATAACGTTAGAAGCGATACTAAGTTGAGAGGCAGTGGCATTAGAACTCCAAGCATATGAAGGCACAGCAACCTGCCCGTCTACCATGCCCGATACCAAAAACATGTTAATGAGAAAATCAAATACTGTCACTTCGCGATCCAAGAGAGTTGGTGCAATGATTGGTGTGATAGGGGGTGGGTGTGGGAAGAGAAGAGGAAAGAACCATACATGAGTCCAACGGCAAGGGGTGAGCGCCGCCCATTGCTGGAGCTGCTTGACCATAGATACCACCATATGGATAATAGGGCGGTGCCTGAATGCTGTCTGTTGGCTGGCTTCTCGCTGCGTGGGACCTGGGCCAGCCCCACCAAAGCAAACTATTTAGCAACAGCCAGTCAGTGAGTTCGAGATGGGGTCACTCACAAATAAGAATGTGAGGCTATGCTTAATTCAGGGTTATGGCCATCATTCTTTGTTTGGCTCGGGGGAGGGCTCTGGTTTTGGCTGTCTTCGGTCTTCTGTTGCACCTTTTTCAGCACTTCAGCCAGGTGGCGCTTCTTGGCCTTCATAGCTTTGTCTGCTTTACCCTGAATCTCTAAAACCACCGTATGTTTCCCGCAGGAATCAGCCCGGGGGCAACAACGAAGGCTCTTGGTGGTGAAGATGTAGGAGTATGGTTGGCTGTGGTTTATTACCTGCATTTTCTATTTTTATGATTTGTTCTTGAATCTTTTTGGGGTCTTTTTTTACGAGCTGACCCTCCCTTGTCTTGGCCCTTTGCAGTTTGTTCTTCAAGAGATGAATTAATGCAAGCGAATGCGCCAAAATAAAGAGGCGCATTTGTGATGGTGATGTAGTACAACGCACTTTTTTAAGCTCTTTCTTGCGCAGTTGCTTGCGGTAGGCATCGGTGGGGTTAAGGGCCCTGCCACTCTTCTTGCGTCCCATCTCTGTTCAAGAATTAAATGGGAGAAAAAAAAAGGAGGAGCTGGCCTCAGTTCCCTGCTCCTTTCTAGACGGATGCGACAAATTCTGAATAATTCTAGTAAAATTCAGAATAAAAGAAGTCTAATTGACGAGAACGAAGAAATGAAAACAA
>CDFI01106929.1:0-11432 GCA_000826405.1 Acanthamoeba divionensis | reverse complement strand
TTGACCTGAAGGGCAGAAAACAACTCTTGTCTTTGCTCTGTTAATCTTCATCTTTCAATCTCTTCCTTACAATTCATTTACAAGCTTTGATCTGTTGGTACTTTATTACACAAACATTTTAAAATCAAAATGTACAAAACAGTGAAGTTAAAGGGTACAAGTGGTAAACAAACATAAAGGTACAATCCTCATCACCCTCTCTCCTATCTCTCTTTTATCTCTCTTTTATCTCTCTTTTACAACACCAAAGGCATTCCCTCTCTTGTCATACAGGAATCTGGTAGAGATAGTTGAAGCCTTCACCAGAGGGCGTTTCGTGGTGAAGATGGTGGAAGTGATGATGATTCTCTGTGCCATTGGACTCAGTCAACTCCAGAGAGCCAAAGCATGGATCAGGGGCATCCGGGGCAACAGAAGAAGAAGACGTAGAGGAAGCAATAGTAGGGCATGCGTGTCCTTGTGTTCCAAGGTAACCCTGCTCTTCTCCATGACTATTATTACTATTCTGAGGCTGGTGCTGGCCGTTCTTGAGCTCGTAGGAAAGCTCTTCAGGTAATGACACAATCTCACTTAGCTCAGCAAAGATATCATCTTCATTTTCCTGATGCTGGTGCTGACTGTTACACTGCTGCATTTGAACATATGGTTGTTGTTGTTGTTGGTGGTGGTGGTGTAGATGCTGCTGCTGCTGCTGCTGATGGAATTCCTTCTGCCTCATCTGCTCGTTTTGCCATAGATTCATCTGGTACTGCTCCATTTGCATTGCTTTCTGGCATAAAGAGGCATACTCATTAAAGGATTGATGAGCTAACGATGCATTTCGTTGTTGATGCTGTTGATGCTGTTGCAGCTGCAGCAGCTGGAGATGATTGTTGTTGTTGTTGTTGGATGGGCATGAGTTCTGCCAGCCACCACCATGGTGCGAGAACTGGTAGGGCTGCAAGTGACCTTGGGAGTTAGGATACTGGAGCTCTCTCTGATGCTGCTGCTGCTGCTGCTGTTGGAACTCCCTTACCTGACAGAGGTACTTGTTGTCCTGGTAAGCCTGGCCATTGCCCAAAGCAGCAGGTCTCAAACTCATCCCTTGAAGTAGCTGAGATTGCTGCTGCTGCTGCTGCTGCTGCTGCTGCTGATGATGATGATGATGATGAAGGCTCTGAAGGTTCTGTTCAAGTGGAAGATGATGATGCTGCTGCTGCTGCTGGACAAGGTCCACACTTCTACTCTGCCACTCATGTTGTGGACCAGAACGATTCTCAGGCTGAGAAGAACCTGCATTTGGTTCTTCAACATGATGGTGGCTGTACTGCAGAGACTCTGGTGAGAGAGCAGCATCAGGTGAACTCTCTTCAGCGCTCTTCAAGGAAGAAGAAGAAGAAGAAGCCGCCATGGAAGGATGAAAAGGAGTAGAGGCCGAAGAAGTTGAAGAAGAAGTTGAAGATGAAGATGAAGAGAACCTCTTTGTGCTGGCTCTGACCATCCGTCCACGCCTGAAGCTACTCAGCCTTCTGCCAGTTTGATCAGACTGTGAAGGTGAACTCCTCTTTCCAACTGAACCTTGTTCACTTGTCTGACTTGGTGTAGCATCATCATCATCATTGGTGGTGGTGGTGGTGGTGGCATTGAGGGGGGGCTGAGGGCTGGTCCTACTACTCAGAGGCTCTTCCATCTGTTGCTGCTGCCTCACAGGTTGGCTTTGTCTAAGGTAAGAACTTTCATTTTGATGAAGCTGCAACTTGGCCATTTGCATCTGCTTCTTCTTGTTCTTGTTGTTCTTGTTGTTGATGTTGTTGTTGTTGTTCTCTTCTTGAAGCTTGTGTAGCACGAGCTCGTTCTGATGATGTTGAAGATTGAGAGATGGGGTCATCATTATTGCTTGCCTTTGTAGAAGAAGCTCTCCATACTGATGCTGATGTTGAGGTTGATGCTGATGCTGATGCTGATGCTTTTGTTCTTCCATCAGTTGATGGAATGCCATCTTGGCGTTGGCATCGCTTAACGATCCAGAGATGCCACCATTGTGATGGTGATGGTGAAGGAAATATTGAGTCTGATGATGATGATGATGATAAGAGTTGGCGAGTGTGTCATTCTGAAGATTAACCTGTAGTGGTTGTTGTGGTGATGGTTGTGGTGGTGGTGGTTGATTGCTTCTTGTCAGCCACCAAGAAGAAGAAGATGAAGAAGAAGAAGAAGAAGGCTGAAGGTGAGTACCCTGATGGGGTGGTGGTGAGGAGGCGCCACCTTGTAGAAGGCATCCTTCAGAGCTTTTGGTGAGCCTCTGGTGTTGTTGATGTTGATGTTGATGATGAAGCTGAGGATGAAGATGAAGAAAGTTGAGAGGAGGAGGTGCAGCCATCACCATCGAGTGGCCATACTGCTGATGCTGGGGCTGATGCTGCTGTGTAGTCATCCTCATTTGGGCTTCACTTCAACTCTTGGGCCCTTTCCACAACTCTCTCTTTCTTTCTTTCTTTCTTTCTTTCTTTCTTTCTTTCTTTCTTTTTTGGGATATCCCCACACACAACCTTAGGACTTTATGGATCAGAGAGAGAGAGACAGAGAACTAGAGCTACAGCTTGCACAAGTCAAGGAGTTGAACCATGGAAGGAAGAAGAAGAAGAAAGAAAGATTCAAAACAAGTAGTGAGTCACAAACCAAGTTGGATAGGTCCAGCTTTGTTACCGGTAACAACAAATGTATATCCACCCAATAGAAAGTCCTAACCTTGACAATGGCTCTCACCCATGTGCATTTCCTCTGAAGGAGCTCTTTGAACCTCACTCCCATAGGCTCTGGGGTCCATAGAGACCCAAGAAGGGAGTGTCAGCGCATCAGAAATTTCCACAGAACCACAGCTTGGGGCTATCCCTCAGGCCGCCGTTTCGCGATTTTATCCGATGAAATCTCCGTCGACCAATGGCGAGCCTGGGAGTTATGTTTGAAATAATTTGTTGATTTCTGATTGGCCAAATTAGATTGCTGGAGCCAATGAAAAGCGAAAGAATGGACACACACACACGAATGCAGGAGGCTCCATTTCCATTGTGTGTGAGGGTTGAGTGGGATGACGAAAAGAAGCAATTATGGAAAGAAAGGAAAGGAAGCAACAACAGAGGCGTTGTCTTCACAATTCCTTCCATCCAACACAAACTGAACAACTTAGTTGCACACTCACTCAAAGCTTGGTTGGGGTGAAAAGATTCTTCTATTGACAATGGAGTGCAATATTTATAAGGAAACAGCGCAGAGGCTGTCTAATGATACAAATGCAAGAGGGAGAGAGGTAAAGAGAGAGACGGTGAGAACCAAAGAAGGTCAGAATTACTTTTCAATGGAGGGTGGCACTGTGTGTGTGAGAGACAGCAGACWCCACTCTTATCTGGAGTAAGTCCAGTTATACGGTGTAGTAAGTCTTCTGCTTGAGGGCATCTARCTCATTAGTCTCAAGCTGGCGACGCAGGTCGATGGACTGGTTGATAATGGCCACAAGCGATTGGCAGCTTTGGAATGGCACACTACTGTTTCTATGCAATGCCATCAGCTCATCCCTGTTCTCCTCCTCGTGTGGAGTCACCATCCATTCATGTTCCAGCATCTGAGTGACAATGAAATCAAACATTATAATCTGTGTGTATGTGAAAAATAGGAACAAGAAGAAGGAGAGCCACACACCCGTTCCGCTGTTAATCGTTTGGAAGGGTCCTTTTCAAGAAGCTTTGATATCAAATCCTTGGCTGCAATATGAGCACACATAACCATGTTAATAATGGCAGAGCATGTAATGTTCAATCACAATGTGTTTGGATTGTTGCTTGATAATTACCAGAGACGGAAATGTTGTCCCACCAAGGGGACATAAACTCAAACTCTGCGTTTGCGATCTTTTCTGCCAATTGTGCCTCAGTCTCAAGCTCTGTGACGTAAAAAGGTGGGAATCCGCACAGCCTGTCCAAGAAGAAAAAAAGTGATTCTTCAGTTTCATTCACCAATATATTGCAGGAATGAGTGCTGGACTTACAAAGCATAAGCTATTACTCCAATACTCCACATGTCCTATAATAAATTAAAATGTTCAGGGGGATAAGAATCAAATACACTTCAGTGCTTTTCAATGAAGAGGCTGGAGTTCTTACCACACCTCTCTGGTAGACTCTCTCGTTCAAAATTTCTGGTGCTGTTTAGCCAATTAGTATTATAATTATTTAGTTCATGTATAAATTCAAGGTGAGAGAAATTCATGTGCATGTTGGTAGGAATACTATTTACCTGCATACTGCAACGTACCAACAGGCTGATTGAGTACCTTGTCATCTGCGACATAGCATGCTAATCCTGTTTACAAATGATAACCAAATGTGTAAGAATGAATGGACAAAAGGAACCAAGGAGTGTTTAGCGCTTCTTGTACCAAAATCGCTAATGACTAAAGGAGACTCGGCCTCATTTGTTTTGTATAAGATGTTCTCTGGCTGGTATGTAATAATATTAACACAACATCATATTAAGGAAGAAAGACTATATTCACTAACCTTAAGATCCCTGTTATGGTTACAAGAGGATATGAGTGAGTTGCTCAGCCTTTATCAAGAAAAGAGTTGATAACCTACCTATGTACTATGGATTGTCCATGAAGATAGCAAACAGCATTCGCAATCATCAATAGCGCAATCCTGAGCAAGATGGATAATTAGCAACTCAGTCAAATAGTTATTACTTGATAATTATTAAGAGGAAGGGAAAGAATACCTGGCCTCTTCTTCTGAATAGCAGCGTTTCTTCACAATTCTATCGAACAGCTCTCCTCCACTCATCCTGTTCATTTGCAAGAAAGGGAATATCTATTGGTGAGAACAGAGACAAGAAGAGAACATCCCGAGGGGGGGGGGGTTACTTACATTTCCAATACAAGGTGCAGCTCAAAGGGCGCTTCATAAACTTCATACAGTCGTATGATGTGTTTGTGTCTCTTGATGCTGCTAAGCAAGTCAATCTCCTTACGCACGGAGTTGAGCAGATCAGGGTCCAGTGCTTCTTTGTGTATGGATTTGACAGCATATTTCTTGTGGCTCTTCTTGTGTGTGACCTCGTACACTGTGCTGGAAGACCCACTATGATCAAAACACCCCCAAAACATACTTGGTTAGTTATGAATATGAATGAAAGGCCACCAATTCCCACCAATTCCCACCAATTCTTTAGTGCATAGGACAGAAGAGGTCACACAAGGTTTAACATTGCTTTGAGAGAGCGATTCTATCTATCTAATGCACGAAAGTAGGCGATAATTGCTGACCACCCCCCCGCCCATGCGGGGTGGATAGTAGAGAATTTCAAGACATGGAGAGAGATGAATGGAAATGGTTTTCGGGGGTGGTGAGGTACTACTTACTCTCCAATTTTTTTGCCAAATGTGTACACGGCCCGGATGGGAATTTCTTCTCTGTGGACGACCTCCCCTTCCTCATTGACATCTGGAATGTTGGGCTCCACTGGTGGCTCTGCTGGTCTTATCTTTGAGCCGCCCTTCTGGCTTTTACTGTCCGGTTTGCGGGGAGACTTGGGCTCCTTTTTCTTGTTGATCATGTTCTTGAGGGTCTTCATCATGGACATCTATCGATCGATCTATCAATTACGAACTTGAAGGAATTTTAAAGCAAAAAAAACACAGAATCTTGCAGTTGGAGTGAGAGAGAATGTGGTGGGATGGATGGCACAGAGCGTGGGTGTGTGAGAGTGCCTGGGTAACGAATGCAGAACACTCCTTCGCTTTGTTGCCACTCTGTGTGTGTGTGGATAAATCTCCTGCGTGTGTGCGTAGCACCTCTCCTCTCGCTGCGCGTCTCGTGTGCGTGTGTGTGTGTTTCCTTGTCTGTCTGTGTTTTATCTCTCCTCCCCTCCTCTCAGACGCGCGTCGACGCTGAGTTGCCTATCTCTCCTCTTCTCTTTTCTCTGCTGCGTTGCTCAAAGGCAACTTTGCCAACATTTAGAAAACACGACCGCGCTTCATCTTAATAGTTTAATTATTCATTCGTCGACACCTTTTTTCGACGTTCGGTCGACTCAACGCCACAGCGACCAACGGCGCCCGAACCGGACGGTTGTCTCTGGGAGCGGTTTACAATTGAGTCGACGAAACGAACTTCCGTCGATTCCATGGGACGTCGAAAAAAGGAAAGTCTGTGGACATTTATTTTCCGGACCAATCGGCGAAGAGAACGCAACGGAGCGGAGATAATAAAAGGCGAAAATTGGCGTTTTGTTGCGTTTCCTTAAAAAGCAGTGCCAAAAGTGGTGTTTTTGTTTGGGTGATAATCTGTTGCCATGTGCTGGCTTTTGCACACACATAACACCACATGTGCGCATGTGCACGCAACGACGCACATACACACACACAAGGAATACGTGTTCAATAATTCTCTTCATCAAAAAGTAATACTTTGATATTTACAGTGCACGTAAAGTGTTGTTGTCACAAACACATCAACAACAAACAAAAAGTGTAAAGTACGTACAGGGAATACACGATCAACACACGTGTGTTGGGGCCATTTACCTGGTTGGCAGCCTATCTTTGGCTCTCTTCTCAAAAGAAGAAGAAGAAAAAGCAAAACTATTAACTTTCGTGTTGCTGCTGATCTCCTTCTCCTTCTGCTCCTCCTTGTATGTCCAGAGAAGGACCACTGCCCACTGTAGGTTCATGGTAGAAGCTGCTCATGCTCATGTCTCCGAAGCTGCCATAGTCACTGCAGCATTCATTGTGAGTAAGAATATTATATAAATGTTAACAACCTTTTTGATGTCTATAGAGAAGCATGGCTTTCTCAGTTCACTTACCATGAACTGCTGACACTCCTTGGTGAGGCAGCGCTGGCTTCCTCTGCAGAGGCTGCTTGGCCTTGCTTGTGGCTCTCTTCGATTTCAATGTAGGAAGAGTATGATCTCTCCTCTGAATGCTTTGTCGTGCAGTAAGTGACCGCTGTTCATTTGATATAATAAGAGTCAAACCAATGATTAGTTATTATGATTAAAGATTAACTACTCTCCACAGTGTTGAGATGTTGTCACTCTCTTTCACATCCGAAGTGGTCCATCACCGCATAATGACCTGACCTTCTTGGGAAGAAAGGCTTGATATATCATATACTTACCCTGGTGAATAGAAGGGAACAACATGTGGTTGCCTGATGGGGGGATGATCTCAGCGTTGACAAACTGGCGTTTGAGAGGAGGCCTGAGCTTCACAAAGCACACACTGACCCCCCTACTCCAATAGTCCTGCACCATTTCCCACAGCGTCTTTAGAGCACTGTTGAAACCCACGACACAAGAAGAGATTATAGGAATCAGTTAATGCTGCACAAAAACAAAAAATCAAGGAGAACGAACCTTGCATCCATTTCAAATATATTCCTGGCATCGATGATTATGGTGTGAACCGCCACAGCAGAGTGATTCTTATCAGTAGGATGCGCAACCTTGGTATTTACATACAAAGTCAGATATCAAGCTTATCCGTGAAAGATTCGTTTCAAGTTTTGTGTTGAACTGCACATGGAAAGAAGGAACGTGTGTACATACATGGCTGCCTAGGCGTTCAATTCTGGAGAGCATATCTTTTATCTGTCCCATGTTTGCAAAATAGAGACCTTCATCTATGCGCATGATTATCACTCCCTAGTAAGTTCGTCAGGTTGGGTAACAAAGGAACTTTTAGAGCAAAGGGGACACTTACAGGAATGGTGATGGCATCTCTGAAGAGGGCAATATCGCGGTACTTGCGAGTGTTGGGCAGCTGCCCTAACAAGGCAATGTGAGGAAAGGTGGTATGCTGAATGATAAGGAATACAGAAACACCCAGGCCTATGAGCAACCCTAGCTCTATGCCCAGAGCCAAAGTAGTTACAAAGGTAACAAGCAACAACGCCATGCCCTGTATAAACGTGTCCCAAATATTGATAATGTTAAGATTGGGTTTCCAGAAGATTTGTGAACCGCATTGAACATGATCAGGCAGCCAGAGAAACTCACCTTCCAGGCACGGATGCTCCACAGGAAGTGGATATCCTCAAACTCAAAGATTCCAAGACCTGCTACAACAATAATGCCTGCATGGACATAGTTATGAAAAGCCTATTGTCAGTTAATCTCTAAAGAAAAAAGAGAATACAAAAACCGAGCTGAAAGATCAAGAGATTAAGGACCTGCTAGGGCTGGCTTGGGTAGATAATAAAAAAGTGGCCCTAAGAACAGGATTGTCGCAAGCACTACTGCAGCAACGATGAGGTTGTACAGCTGTGAGCGCGCCCCCGCCATGTCTGCTACTGCGCTGCGTGTCATACTTCCGAAGGTAGGCATCGTCCTGCAGCACACAGAAAGCAGAGATAAGTTAATGAAACTTCTGACTTTTTAAACAAGTGCAGAAGAGAATTCAAACCTGAAAAAGGAACCAATAATGTTGGCAATACCAATGGCCACAAGCTCGCGATTCGGGCTGACGCCGTAATTGTGGCGAGCAGCATAGTACTTGGCAACGATAATGGATTCTATGAATCCCAGCATGCCAACAACAAGGGCAGGCTGCACAGCATTTGAAACCTCCTCTAATGAATCCAATTTAGGAGGATATGGAGTAGGAAAATCACTTCCTATCTCTCCCTATTTCAATGTGCCAAGAACACAAGTCCAAGGTCAATAAAAGCAATTGTGCATGAGCAAAAACATACATGCAATTTTTTCATTCAACATTACATAAAGTGGGAACTTTTCGAAAAGTTAGTATGTACCAGTATTTTCACTCCCTCTTTATCCAAGCGCATGAGATACGAAGTTAATGTGCTCGCCACCACAGCCACCAACACAGCCTAAACGAAGAGATATACCTTTGTTTAGATGTGGGCATAACAGTAACACAGAAACTAAATTGAAAGAGAAAGGAAATTACAGGAATAAATTTAAATGAAGTAATCCAAACTCTGTTCGTGCCCGATTTCTTGATACCCAAGTTAGTAAATTTGAACGCCAGCAGAAGAACTATCGTACACACTCCTAAAGAAAGGTGAACAGAGGGATAAGAGATCCTCATTTGCCTTGCTGTTGTTGGCATTGACGTTTACCAACAACAAGAGAGGGCCAGTTGGTATCGCGGATGTTCTCAGCTACCGAGACGAGTTTATGCCAATCATGAGCTTTAGGATCAGGGATTCCCAGAAGTACATCAACCTAAAGTATTATCCAACAACGTGAGCCAATTCGCCACAAAGAAATACAATAGCGAAATGGCGAGTGGTTGAATGATAACCTGCTCAATGCAGATAGTAACAGCAACAGCGTTGATGAACCCTGCAAGAAGTGGCTTCGACAATACGCTGTCCAGGAAACCGAATCTAAATATTCCCAAAGTGAACAGAAATATGCCAGCCTATCTCATATCACACCCAGATATGCAAAGATGAGAATTCAAAACTTACC
This sequence comes from Acanthamoeba divionensis, assembly GCA_000826405.1. Lineage (NCBI taxonomy): Eukaryota > Discosea > Longamoebia > Acanthamoebidae > Acanthamoeba > Acanthamoeba divionensis. Next base: position 1,961 of record CDFI01106929.1, on the reverse strand, counting down.
TCAGCAAATCAGACAATGGATGGTGGAAAGAGCAACGTACAATAAAGGATAGAATATGGGCAAGCGCAGCTGGGTCCGATGGATTAAGATCCTGTACCGTCAACCCTAAAACGCCCCAAACCAAGAGTAAACATTGGCTAGTGCAGAGCAGAGCAGAGGAGTTGAAGGAGAAGAGTACCCACAAGCATGGATGCGACAGTCTCCGGACCGTATGACATCTGGCGCGAGTTACCCATACATGCATACACAGCACTCGTTATCTACATATGTTGATAAGGATTAGTTCAATCTGATGAATAACAACATACGAAGCTCCATGGGTTTTGTGATGCGCATACCCATGTAGAATAGAGGCCGTAAATAGGATCAAGACCAGCAAGTATAGCTAGAGCCAGACTCTGTGGTACGATCATGGCTGCCACGGCAATGCCAGCAAAGACATCATAGATGAGGTCCTTGCGGATATCATAGCGCGGAAGCCACAGCAAGATCGGCATATAATAGGGAAATCGCCGTTTAAACGTTTTCCATTCAAGCCAGCTGCCAGCTCCAGCCCCCGAATCCTCTCCTACCTCCAGAGGACCTTCTGTGTCCGTTCTGAAGAACAGAGAGCAAGAAGAGAGAGAGAGAGAGAGAGAGAGAGAGAGAGAGAGCTAGATAAGCTTGGTGATGAAAGTGGCGTGCATGTGTGGTGTGCGAGTATAGGCATGGGTGAGAGCAGAGAGAAAGAGAGAAAGAGAGAAAGAGAGAGGTGTGTTGTTTAATGAATAGGAAAGGGAACGGTGTATAGTACTGATTGAGGGTGTCTTCGTCCGTATCCATCATGATGCCGTACTGGGCCGCAGCACTGGCTGACATCTTTGACGAGCTGCCCTGCTTGCCTGTCAATAGGACGTGAGGTGAATGCAACAAACAATAACAATCAGCATGATGTGGAAAAGCAGAAGAGTGCACATAAGTGGGAGGGCAGAGAAGGACCTCTTCTGCGGAGGCGGGTAAAAAGGGATGCAGCAAAGTTCTTGGCCCTGGCATCACGAAACTCCTGTTGCTGTTCTTGCTGCTGGCCACTTTTGGCAAGAAGAGCATCTCCCTCAGTGGGTGATTGTGTGGGTTCCATCTGTTCAATCTGATCGGCTGAAGCCACAACAAAATAACAAAGGGGTGATCGTCAGCCCCACGAGATGCCAAACACGCCTGCAACTTTAGTGTGTTAGCCGTGTTGGTGTTCTCCTGGTTTGACGGTGTTTCTGCTCTTGGTTGCAATCTCTTGACAGGTCGAAGACAGACAAGAGCATCCCCCACCCGGTTGGACCACTTCTCTTCCCAACAACCTTTGGACTTTCCTTTTTGTGTTAAATTCTTTGAATTCCGCAAAGTCGACATACTTTCCAGTTGTCCGCAAATTCCACCAATCCCAGAATTTTCATTGTTTTACACTAATTGGATTGTTCGAATGACGTTTCCGCCAATAAATTAAAAATAATTAACGTCAACCCTTTTTCCTGGATTCTCTTCCCAGAAATTATTTGATTTAATGGAAACAAAGCACACAACCATGGCACCATCACAAATGACAGACAACAAAGTTCAACAACAAGATTTAGATCTGTTAAAGCTGTTGCTTCAAAAACAAAAAGAACAAGAAGAAGAACAAGAAAATAAGCCAACCCAAGAGTGGGGCCATTCGATTGGAAGAGATGGTGGTGCCAGAAGGAGAAGGGGGTCTTTTTGATTGGCTTCCTGATGAACTGCTCTCCATGATTCTTGTCCAATGCTTGCCTTCCATGTGGCACATTGTTTGCAAAAGTGTTTGCCAACGGTGGCGCCTTCTCCTCTTGCACACCAATGATGTGAACTCACAGACAGCTGGTTCAGGGACTTCATTTGCTGCTTTGCTTGCCTTGGGAGGCCATTTGAATGTGCTGCAATGGGCAAGACACCATGGTTGTCCTTGGGATGTG
>CDFI01106920.1:85676-126126 GCA_000826405.1 Acanthamoeba divionensis | reverse complement strand
TCCTTGTTGGCCATTGGAAAGCCCTTTCCTTTTTCCAACTGTAGACATATTTTTGGGCGTCATGCAGATGGGCCACAGAATGGACCTGCCAATGGAGAATACCTATTATTTCCCAGCACCCCCCTATTCTTGCCATTCTTTCGAATTTCCCGCAACTCTAATGTTGAGAGCATCCGCTGTGGTGTAGTCGGTAACATTTATGGTTCTCACCCATGCGCCCCGGGTTCAATTCCCGGCAGCGGAACAACCATCCCTTTTCTCCCTTTTTATTGTAATCAGTGTCTCATGCATCTTTTCTTTTTGCCTTCCCAAACTGTCGTTTGTGGTTGTGGCCTGGAAAACATTGCCCAAGAGCTTGATGGTTCGTTATGAAAAATGATCTTGCCAGTTGCCCAAGCATTTGAAATTTATTTTTACATCAACATTGTTTTCTTAATTCACCAGATTTCAGGACAAAGATGGTCTCTGTTGAAAATAATTGAATGAAAATCATATGGATCTGTTTTGGTCCCCTTTGTTGGAGAGAGTGCATAGAAATGACAACCTGTGTGATGAGAAAGGAGAGATTTTAGATATATTCACTTTGTCCCTTCCACCTTCTCTTTCTCCTTCACTTCATTGGGTGATGCCGTCATTCAAAGAAGAAGCCCACTGAAGTAAGCAAAAAAACAGAAAACTGTTCTCATCCTTTAATTGTAAATATTTTTTTTTCTGGCATCTCACCAGTACTACATTTCCCATCACAGGAACCACAATGTGTGATATCTTTGTGTGCAAGTGCCACTGCACTTGCTTTTTTTTAAAAGTTAGAATTGGTACGAGTCAAATGACCAGCTGCTCCAATTGTTGTCTCCGTCCCCCTATGCCATGTCAATTCTAAGCCCACCGGCCCAACTGAGCCTTTGTGAAGCTCTTCAACTCAATGGCATGGCCCATTGGGTCCAACACAAAGAGAACCCATTGCTCCCATGCCTTGGAGACGAACCTCACGTGTGATTGAAGAACGAAAGGATAGTTCTCTGAGACCATGCGCCCGTCGTAGAACTTGAAGTCCTCCACACTGAGGGCTGCTCCAAAGTGAGGCACAGGCACATCCTCGGCGTCCACCTCGCGAAGGATGTTCTTAGCGTTGTATCCCTCTGTCTCATAGAATTGCACCACCGAGCCAGCCAGGCTGTAGGAAACGAAGTCATCTCCCGAATCGATGAGAGGCAGCTGAAGCATCTTGCCATAGTAGTCCTTGGTCTGTTGCAGGTTCCCCACCTGAAGGGCAAGCATGAATGGAGTGAGAGAGTGCAAAGGCGCTTGCTCAGCAGACTCGTCGTGGTAGGCGACGATAGCATTGCCGCTCGGGTCGGCGAAGATCACTGCAAGGCCTCCATGGCTGAACTGCACTTCATGGAAGGAAACGTTCCCCCTGTCGAGCCTGGTCTTGAGAGAGGCGTAGGCGGAACTGGATATGTAGCTTCCACAGTGAGGCAGAGGGAGCATCGCTCCATCGATCATGCGGAGAGCAATGGCTGGCTTGTGGTCTTCCACGTGGTGGAGGGTCAACTGTGTGCCGAAGAAGTCAAAGTGGATGCTGGTCTTGGTGCAGCGCCTCTCTTCGCAGCCAAGAACGGATGTGTAGAACCAGCGGGTGTCCTCTTGATCTTGGACCATCGTGCTGAAGTGGAAAGGCACGAGTGATACAGCATCTTCAGTTCCTTGGTATCTGCTCATTGTGATAGTCCTGCTCTTCTAAGGCACGGCTCTGTGCGTTTGATGTGTTTGATGAGAATTGTTAGTACAGTACGCTGGAGCAGAAGCAAACCAAGGGCGCCTTTTAAGTGTGATAGCCTATCAAACCATATCCAAGGATCTTATGGACACTGGCTCATGATCTAACGATGTTGATATGTAGTGAACGCTGCGGGCTAGGCTATGGATGGATACATCTCACGCGAACGCCCGCACCTACCCCCAGAGATTCGGCAACAAATGGTCCTATGGGAGAAAGTGGGTGATCCACAATGCAACCAACCCTCTGCTATAGCTGGTCCCACGTAGACGACGCGATTGAAGTCAATCTTGATTGTAATCTAGTACAATGCATACAAAAAGGATCGATTTAAGGAGTTGGATTTTTCGCCTACACGTTGATTAGCCGCTAAACAATGTGAGAACATAAACCTATTGGTTGACTTTAAATGAAGTGGTAAATAGAAGATGGAGAAAGAGGAAGGAAGAAGCAAATGACAGAGGGTATCAGCGCGACATAGCCTCAAGACGTCTCATGAAGATCTGGAAATATCAACCAATGGGAGGGAATCGTTGCGATAAACTAATCGCCGACGGTCTAGGCCCAAGTCCGCAATCTCAGCCACTAAGAATTTCAAACACTCCAGAGTGGCCCGCAAGGAAGGCAAATTGGCGTTCAATAGGTATTCCAGACAAGATTGTCACGTCCTTCTTTGTGGCCAGCAACACTCTCTTTCTTTTTTTCCTCTCTCCTCTCACACCCGGTGGGACACTTGCCAAGAAGACTGAAAACCAAGCAGCAGAATGGAAGGGTCTGAAATATATGTCATCATCTTGTGGAGCTTTACGGCGGTTCTTGAGATTCTTCTTCTCACAGCTGTTGGTAAGTAAGGCTTGTGTGTGTATGTTTGTTTGTTTTTTTTGATACAAATGGAAATTGTGAGAAGAAGCAAACTGAGAATGTTTTTTAAAAGATAACTCCTCTTAAATTGTTTTTTTTGTTTTGTTTTGTTTTGAAAACAAAAATTAAATGAAAAAGAAGGGTCTCACACAAATACCATTCCTTGCCAACTAACAGGAGTCGCGGCTGCTAAGTTGGGAGTCGTGGGTAAGGAAGGAAGACTAGGTCTTTCAAAGATATCTTTCAATGTGTTACTCCCATGCAACGGGTTTATAAAGATAGCAACGGGAGTCACAGCTGGTGGTCTGCAAATATTTTGGTATGCACATCTTTTCCTTATTCAAGTGGAATATCTCACACCTCACAGCTTTATGCCATCTCAATTCCTTCATTCCAATTCTCCTCTTTTTCTTATTCTTCTCATTTCAATTTGATATTAATTACAATGTTACCAAGCTACTAAATTGGCAGATTATACCAAATTAGAAATTTTCCATGCAGTGCCCACAAAGTGGAACTAACTGTAACTCCTCCCCCCCCCCCTAATGCAGGATGCTACCGGCGATGGCTGTGTTCAACTGTGCAGCTGGCTTTTGTCTTGCTCTGATGATCTTCCACAAAAAGAAAGGACTTGCCAAAAAGGTGATGGTTGCTGCCATGACTGTTGGCAACGCCGTGACACTTCCCTACGTGCTTATTCCTGCAGTGGTGGACAGCCTTGGCAGGTAAGAGAAAACGATGTTTTACGTCAGTCGAGCAACACACACACAGACAGACAGACAGAGAGAGAGAGAGCAGAGGAGCAGAGAGCAGAGGAGCAGAGAGCAGAGAGAGAGAGCAGAGAGAGAGAGAGCAGAGAGAGAGAGAGAGCAGAGAGAGAGAGAGAGCAGAGAGATGTATGGTCAGAGAGAGCAGAGAGAGAGCAGAGAGATGTATGGTCAGAGAGAGAGCAGAGAGAGAGAGAGCAGAGAATGAATGTTAACCTTGTCTTCTTGGAGCATGCTCTTCTAACCTCTGTTCCCTGAATGGAATTCCAACAGTAACTTTGCGGCGCCTCCAAATGATGACCGGTACATCGGAACTCCCGGGGCTCGTGGAGAGACTTATGTCTTCCTTTACTCCTTCTTCAATTCCTTCGTGACCTTCTCGGTTCTGCACATCTACTTCAGCCACAACAGAGAAAAGTGTATGCTTGAGGAGCTGGAATCTCTTAAGAGCGCTGAGGAATCGTCGTCGTCGTCAGGATCGTCGATCAGTGGCAAAGACGAAGAAGGCAGTGGCAGTGATAAGAAGGAAGGAATGAATGGGAACGATGAAGAAATGAACAAGATGAGCAGCAGCAGCACCTCTCTAAATACCTCTCATGATGCACTGATAGCTCGTCATCATGAGGACTCCAGCGACAGTTGTGACGGCGACAGCGACGCTGAGTCTTTCATGGACATAGAACTCAAACCCATGGGTGAGAGTTCCATCTCAAGTGGTACCAAAGCTGAAGAGCCCGAAGTGAAGGAAGAGGGCGAGAAAGGCAAGGAGGACTTGAAGAGAAGAGAAAGGATCAAGAAGAAGCTGGCCTGGATTGGAGAGTGGCTGTGGCGTCTCTGTCCTCCTCCCACCATCAGCGTCATTCTGGGCATTCTCGTGGGCGTATGCCCATTCCTCAAGAGAGAGCTCATCACCAGTCCACGTTACGTCGTAGCTGGCTTCATCAATACCATAAACTTGCTTGGACAAGCGGCTCCCTCCTTCACCACCATCATTCTGGGCATAGGCCTGGCCAATATGCCCAACTTGAAGCAAATAGACAAATGGGGTGCTTTCATGAGCGTTATGGGCAAGCAAGTCATCGTGGCAGCTGTTGGAGTGCCCATTGTGGCAGGCTTATACTATGGAGGCATCTTGCCAGAGGACCCTGTAGTTGCCTTCACAATGCTCGTTGAAGGTTCCACGCCAGCAGCTGTCAATTTGATCGTTGTCTGTCAGCTGACAGACATGCCTGTTGAATACGCCTCGGCGGTGCTCTTCACTCAGTACTTGTTTGCTCCTGTGCTCGTCGGCCTCTCCACCGTTGCCTACGTCTACCTAGCTGCAGCAGTATTTGTATAATTATATCAACATATAAAGTTAAAAAACAAATTGAAAAGGCTCTGATGTGTGTGGAGAGAGGATGCATTTGGGGCATCCAGTGTGTTCATGTTTTTTTTTTGAATGAAGTTGGAGGAAGGAGCTAGCTCACCAGGTCATGATCTTCTGCTTCTTCTTTCTTCATAGAAAAGGTTTGTTAGCACTATTATTTCTTTTTTGTGTGTAAGTAAGATCAGTCAAATTCGGATACAAGAAGGAGCAAGTGGAGGGCCAAGGTTTGAAGAAGTGTATTGAAGAAGAGCTGATGGTGAGCCAGAAACTTGAACTGAAACACAAGTGTTGAAGAAATAGTAAGAGTAAAAAAAAACTTCAAAATACACTCCCACTCTAACAAAGACTATCTTTACAAGTGAGGAGGACAGAATAGGAGGGGAGGGACACTGTAGTTGTGTTGTTGACACTTCCACTGCTCACCTCTTCTACTAATTCTATGTCTCTAACTTCTTGCCTTCTTTGCTTACCTACCAGGTTTAGCCTTAGCCTTAGTCAAATGCTTCATCTTACCCTGAAGTCATGGGGCTGGGCAGGTTTGTTCTGTAGGACCGCTTCTATGGCATCCATGTGCTCTTGGTCGAGCCTGTGCATGACATGTAGTGCGTGGATGTTTTCGTGCAACTGAGACACTCTTGAAGCTCCAGTGATCACTGAAGACACGTTTGGATTTTTCAGGCACCAAGCCAAAGCAAGCTTTCATTTTGTCACAATTTAAAAACAATCAGTTTGAGAGCTTGAGGTCAAGTAAAGAAGAAGAGAGAAGAGACTACCTGAGACATTGTACAATTAAGGGAATGGGCTATTGGCTTCAGTGCTCGGACCACTTGAACAGCATGTTCGCCATGAGGACCTTATTAATATCAAAACAATGTTAGAAGATTAAGAGTCCGAGAGCAAAGCATATTTATGTGCACACATGCATATGTACACAATCGGATATACCTGCAAGGTAATCAGAGATACGACGCCTGCCGTGGCTGCTACTGGCCGCCCTGCTATCATGAGGCACTCCTTCCAGATATTTACCTGTGAGAATTCTACCAGAGGACACACGATTCTAGGTCATTCTCTTGCACTGCTTCATTTATATATCAGAGAGAAGAGAGAAGAGTGGCGAAAGGAGAAAGGAGAAGAAAGGAGAAGTAATATTGGGAGTGTGATGTGGGCACGTACCCAAACTTTAGAGGAGACCAGGTGGTTGTGCCAAGACCGATCCTCTGGTACAGTGGTTTGAGCTCTTTCTCCACCTTTTCTCTGGTAAGCATTGAATACTCTGGTTGCTCCATGACAGGAGGAACGAGCTTCTCTCGCTTGGCTATGTGCCATGCATCAAGGATGTCCAGAGCGGACCACTCAGAGGTGCCCCAATACAAGGCCAAACCCTAACATATGTATCCACATTTAGCAACACAATCCACTCCCTCTGTTTTTTCATGTAACTATTCCGTATTGCTCAGCAGAAAGACAAATGGAGTGTAAGCGTGGATATGTACTTTTTCCACAACATGAGACATTGCTCTGACAGTTTCTTCAATAGGTGTGTGAAGGTCTGGTCTATGGCAATAGACTAAATCCACATATTCCAACTGTAACCTTTTAAGGGACTCATGGACACTGTATAGCACAAATAAGCATTAACATATAAACACAACTCCAAATCCATTTGTAGATTACTGACCCTTCAATTACATGCTTGCGCGAGAGCCCTGCACACAGTACAATAAATAATTAAATAAAATAATTACACAAACATTCTTGTGGCAGAGTAGAAAGAGAGAGCAGAGCAGAGCAGGGCAGAGAGAATTATACAAACCTCTGTCATTTGGCAGAGCGGGCTGGCCTGCTGGCTCGCCCCAAAAAATCTTTGTGGAGAGAACAAGGCTCTGCCTACGCCAGCCGCCTTGTCTCAGAAGCTGGCCCATGACTTGCTCTGACTGACCTGCATCAAAAAGGAGCCAACAACAAGAATGAGTTTAAGGCTGAGGAATACGAAATGAAGTTTTAGCAGGGTGGACAATACCGTTGGCATAGGACTCAGCATTGTCAAAAAAGTCTGTTGGAAAGAAACAGTTGAGCTTTGGAAAAGAAAGGCAGGAGGGTTGGTTTACTTATCCCACTGTCGTAAGCTGCTTTCATTATCTCAAAGGCATTGTCTTCATTTATCTGAAGTTGCAAAACAGATTTTAATGAGATTGGTCCCCTCAGCTGAGCTGCTTCTGTGGGGGAAAGGTACCTGAGCCCCAAAAGTAATCCACGAGCCCAAGCTAAGGGCAGAGATCTTGATACCAGAAGTACCAAGGTTTCTATAGTTCATCTCTGGATTAGCTGATCTAGAGGTGGCTTTTTGGTCATAGCGTTGGTGTTGTAGGGAGGAGTACGCCAGCGAGGAGGAACGAAAGCCACGTGCACTCAATGCCCCTTTCAAAGTGCGCCGCAGGTGGCGCGGCCAAGCTGAAGGCCTGAAGCTGTACGTGGTGGAAGTTTGCATCATAAGAGTATTCAGCATTTGCTTTGGTGTTGTGAACTTTTCATTTATCCCGAGTTGAAAAATAATGGTTGCGGATTGCGGCAACTGTCCAGACAATTACAGAACAGTCTGGGAATTCTGTAGATATTTAATTTATCTAGAAATATCAGAAATTCTAGAAGTCTCTGTTATCTTTCGGAATTAGACAAATAATAATAATTAATTTTTTATTCACAAGACCTTGATCAAAGCTACACACCTTGTAGCGCTTTATTTTCTTGTACCCAAAGATTAAACAAAGTGGGCACTCGCGATGTACATTTAAAAATATAGAATGAAAAAAGCTACACACGTTGACCATCCAAAACCAGGAGTCAAAAGCAAGAGAAGGCCAGATGATGACGATAATACCTGTGGCCTCAAAGCCTTCACTACAACAAGCATCTACCCAGAGATGCTGGCAGTGTTGGCAATGTGGATATAGACAATATAAAAAGGGATCACAACGCTGAGGATGACTAAAATGATGGAGACACAACCGAAGGGATTTGCTATCACTACTGCTGCTGCTGATATAATGACGTAACTGCTACGCTGTTCCGCAGCTGAGGGCTTACTGCTTCCACGAAGGAAGACGACAAGCCACTTCAGCTACTAAAGGAGGAACAGCGTAGCAGTTACGCGCTGCTAGGGCTGATGCCCTCTTCATTCATGTTGATAACGTGCAGGTTGTGTGCGCTTGCAGAATTGGGGCCGCAAAGAGTGAGCATCTTCTGGGTGTTGGATAGCTCGTCTTTCTCGGCGTGTATCATATCTTGTATGTACCTCAGGAAGTGCTGGACTCCATAGCGCTCTCTAAGTTCAGGCAACCTCCAATCAGTGGGCAAAATCTGCCTACGGCACATGGCACTGCCACAGTCGCAGTTCCAAGGGTGATCTGTTTCATTCCAAACATAACAATGTACATTAAAACAACAAACACTTGGAAACAGCACTACTATCTATGCCCTCTGCTACAATGCACAACAGTACCAATAATGTCAGAAGTTGCATAGTCGTAGGTCAGCTCCTCTCCAGCTTCAATATCTTCGCGGGCTTCCATCTTGGTATCTCCTATAAACCATACGTTGGGATCACAGCTTCAGGGTAAAATTCGTGGTAAGTAAACAAAGACTGAGATGATGAAGCAAAGACGAAGCAAGGAATACCTGTGATTCATGACAAAGCCTGCATCAGCTTCAAAGTCCTCCTTGCAGCGAGGTCCATAGTGGGTTTTGGCTCCAACCTGCGAACAGTTGCAGAATATAAAGATTTATAAACTGAGAGAATAATCTCTTTAATCAACGCTTGCAAGCGTCAGAAAAAAAAGAGATTATTGGCCTTAGTTAACATTTGAAGCCTCAGAAAGGAGAGGAGAAGCAAATCTTCGATTCTATACCTGGTAAGCATAGGTCAAGAAAAAATCTCTTTTCTCTTTTGGCCAACTAGTGAAGAGATTTGTGAATCTTTATGAGCTTTTTAGTGGTACCACTAAAAAGAAGGAGGTTGCTTACTCGCATAGCTCATCTTCATGAACAACAAATCTGTCTCCCCTCAAATCCTCCCAATCTACTACGTGGGAGTACCTGAAAATGAGTGCAAAACGCAGAGGTTAGCCTGGAAATAGAATTAATTAAAGGGTCCCTCAAGAAGCACAAAGTAAGTGTTCGGTTCTACTTGCCTAACGTCATGCCAAATCAACTCTCCAGCAAAGATCTTTCTCTTTGAAAATAAGCCTCCTCCCTGGATGGGCGATATTCTCAGTTCCACTTTGGGACTGAGTGCCCAATAGATGTTATGATCAGCTTCCTCAACTTTGGGCGTCCACTTACAGATGCCAGGGGCCTCTCTGTGTTCTCGGTATTGGCTTTTATAGTACATGCCCTATATGATTCCTTTTCTTCCTTATGTAAACGGCTTCTTGAGGAATGTTTCTGAACCACTGATGTGTCAAGCCAAGAGAGTGAGAGAATAGAATCACTAGTGTAGAGAATTGAAGGAGAGAGGCAAAGGAGGTATTGAGGGTGACAGAGAAGAGAAAGAGATTGGGGGAAGGGGGGGGGAGGCAACCTGGTTGTGGGGCATTTTTTTTTCGGTTGATCGACAACCAATGGGAAGCGAGATTATTGCAGCGATACGCTCAAGGACGAACGGGTTCTGTCGCCAGATATTACCAGTGGCCAATCAGCGCGCAGAGCCGAGAGCCGAATAGCCGCACATGCAGAAGGTCATTTGCCGCAAAGAGGAATGCTCTGAGACGAACTCCTCTGATCGAAGCTGGGTGCGGGCCCCAAAAAGCCGAAATGGTCAGCATGCTTGGATGCCATTGGCAAAGCAATGGGCACCCGCCAGATCACAACTTTGGCTATCCTGCTGTTGGTTCTTTGAAGGCAAATTGAACAATTTGACCCAATATAACTAACAATTCTGATTTGATTTGATTTCAGGAGGCAACACATAAAAAACAATTAATTGACTGCTACACGTCACATTTTCCTAAAGTCCTTAAAAATTATTAAATCTGACCTTGCCTTGCCAGTATGTAATGGATTTATTTTGAAGCATCAATCTCAATGTGAGGTTATTCTGTAACATTGTTGGGCTGAAGATAAATATGATTAATGTTAAAAAAACAAAAACATTTTGTTTCAAAAGGAGACAACGGAGTTAGGCTTGCAGGCTCAGCTTCAACGTTATCTGTTTGGAAGATGGAGAGCTTGTCCCTAGAGACTGTGGATCTGAGTTCCTCCACTGACTTGAATGATGTGCTTGATATCTTCCAAAGTAATATCTACATGTGGATTAATCTTACATTTCCTGGTTTCATACAACTAACTGAGCCACAGGAGGTAACTGCAGGAAACTTTTGGATGAATTCCAACTGAACAACTGTGAGCCCATCAAGCGTCTAATACGACAAGTGGAAGATGACTCCGTAAGAGTCCCTGGAGTAAATCCATGTCCTCTACACTTAACTCTGCCCCCTGTTTTCTTACCTTCCAGCAAACAATTAAAAGGAAATCAGAAGGATAAGGGTGCCCTCCTTACAGATACTCCTCCTCTTAAGTGAGCACTTTTCTGAAGTCATAACCCTCATATCTGAAGGGGATGCCACCAGGTGGATATATGAAGATGTACAAGATGAAGGTTAGGGTGCTTATCTGAAAGCTGTCCCTATTCTGAATGAGCACTTCTCAATCTCTTGCCTTCTTACAGATGATGAGGAGTTGATGTTTCTCTCCCTTCGCTTCCTCTCCAAAGTATGCATGCAGGATGGACTTTCTTCTCATATAAAAGGTGATGATTTTATTCAGATAGTGCCTATTGTTGTTGTTAACACATTCTCTCTTTCTTTTGCAGCCAAGTTGGGTTTCAACCTTGCTGAGTACTTGACTGAGCTTATTACAAAATATTCTGATGACGACAATCAGATGATGTTCCTCTCTGCCTTGCATGCTCTGGTACTTTGAGAGGACCAAATATTTCACATCTTCTGTTTGTTCTCATACTTTGTTGTCGTGCTGAGAAGCTAGGGATGAACTTGCACTTCCAAAGTGATGACAATCGAGTCTTAGAAAAACTCAGAGCGTCAGATAGGGCCCAGGAGCTGGGCCAACAGTTCATTACCATGCTTAACCGAGGAGGTAAAAGAGTGCCTTCTTGCTCTGTTGACCAAAAAAAAAAAACCTGAGTTTGGCCTTTCATGTTTCCTAGAACAACAAACTGTGATGAGGGCATTAGTGAAACTGCTCAAGGACATCCTAAAGGATTTAGACACTTCCAGGCTCTTCTTTTTCACAACTGACTTGAGGGTGCTTGTGGAAGTGCTCATGAGAGAAGTTTCTGATCGCACAGAGACAGAGGTACTTAACACATACACTTAACACTAATTACAAGAAAGACACTGAAATCAATTTACAGATGAGGCTCCTGTACATGGAATTGCTGCACGCAGTACTACAGAACAGCGATTATCAGTACATTCTGCACAGAAGGGCAGAAGTCTGCTCCTTGCTGAAGGAATTGAGCAGTGGTGGTGACATATTGGTCGCCGACCGGGCCAGACACATCTCCACCACTTGTGACACTTTTCTTAACCCAGATCAGAAAGAGGCATGAACCACAACAACAAGGTTCACAATCCACACACACACAAAGACGATTCATCACATCGTTACATCACCAGACAACGATGTGTGATCACAGAGAGGTACAAATAAAGACGTCGAACCGAAGTTTCTATTGGCTGATTGGTTGCAATGAAATTTCATGGAATTCACGTTGGGCGTTTCCCGGACACAGTTGCCTTGGCAAAGTACCTGCGCTCCAGACAGCCTCAGACTACTCGCACACATAAACACTGCAGTGCCCCCCGCTTTGTGGCTAATTAATTCACATTAACAAGCGTTGTCGGTTGCTGCTGTCAGTAGTTGGTCTTGTTCGATTTATTTGCTAATTTGGCATCTCATGATGAATGACGAAAAGGAAGAACAGTATTTGAAAGAAACTGGGGTTGATCGAATTTTATCGAGCCTCATCTCGCAGCTGTACTTCCATAAGCCTTCTAATGTGGTGGAGTTCATGGTCACATATTTACAACACTACCAAGAGAAAGAAAGTAGAGAAAAATCTTCTCAGAGAACTTCATGTAGCCAAGCTTATCAAGGGGACACCGCTGGAGGGGCGACTGAAATGGAGCAAGATAACGACGATTCCAGGGCATACAGTTCCGAGCCTTCGCCAAGAGGCAATGATGACATAGACTTTGATATGGCGCATAATCGTTCGCTACAAAGACGCAGGGGTGCCATTTCATCTGAACCTGTAGATATTACCAACTTGGACGAGGAAATCCCAACACCAAAAGTGCCCAAGAGCCAAGAAACCCAGCAAGCGCTTGAAGCTGCCCTTAGAACAAACGTGCTATTTGCTCATTTGGAAGAAGATGAGCGAAGGCAAGTGTTCGATGCCATGATAGAAGTCAATTACAAAGCAGACGACGTGATCATAAGGCAAGGTATCTTGATTCGTTCCAAAACAGCACCATTTTACCCATTTTTGGGCTTTCTTTCATTCTCACTTCGTGTTTCTTGCCAGGGGATGAAGGAGACAATTTTTATGTTGTGGATTCAGGGAAGTGCGAGGTATGGGTTACAAAAGATGGACAGCCACCTGCCAAGGTTGCAGTAGTTGTAGAGGGCGGCAGTTTTGGAGAATTGGCTCTCATTTATGGAACACAGAGAGCAGCCACAGTAAAGGTAAGAAATGATCACAACCATGGTGCAGTGATACTAAGAAGAAAGAGCATAGTACATACATACTCGCTCCTTCCATCAAGTGGTGTGTGTGTGTGTGTTAAGCAGTCCACTTATCATATTTAATTCACAGGCCACCACAGATGTCATTTTGTGGGCTATAGACCGCATCACTTACAGGCGCATTCTTATGGGAGCCACCCTTAGGAAACGCAAGCTATATGAATCTTTCCTCGAGAAAGTTCCCATCCTTAGTAAGTCCTCAAATTCTACTCTTTCACACGCACACGCGCACAACACTTGGGTTGTTTTAGTAACTTGGGGTTTTGTTCTGTGCAGCTCCTCTGACTCCTTACGAGCGGCTTACTGTGGCGGATGCGCTCGAGCCAGAGACCTTCCACGATGGAAATGAAATTGTGCACCAAGGCGAAAAAGGAGACGCCTTCTTTATTATTGTCGATGTACTCTTTGCTCTTTTCTCATCAATGCATTCATTCAATAGTGAGCTCAAAACGAAAGTGGGACTTGTATGCCACACACACACACACACATAGAGAGAGAGAGAGAGAGAGAGAGAGTGAAGTGTTTGTTATAATATCATATGAGATAGAATGGAAGCTTTTACTCAAACGATCACTTCACTTGCTCTCTTGGTTTTCTTACAGGGAGAAGTGAAAGTGACACAAGATCAAGGCCAAGGCGAAGTTGAAGTGGCACGTCTGTATCCTTCGTCTTATTTTGGAGAGATAGCTCTGCTCACAGACAGGTAATTTAGATAACTAATAATAATAATAGTAATTGCCAGCAGCCTGCTTTTGACACCTCAGCGTCTTCTAACTTTCTCTCTATGATGCTCATGGCTAGCCAACTTTTCTAACCTTTTTCTCTCTTTTCTCTCTTTTCTCTCTTTTCTCTTTTTTTCTCTCTTTTTCTCTCTCTTTCTCTCTTTTTCTCTTTTCTCTCTCTTTTTCTCTTTTCTCTCTCTTTTTCTCTTTTCTCTCTTTTTCTCTTTTCTCTCTTTTCTCTCTTTTTTTCTCTCTTTTTCTCTCTTTTTCTCTTTTTTCTCTCACAGGCCTCGTGCTGCAACAGTTACCGCAATCGGCACGGTGAAGCTTGTCAAGATGGATAGAGAAAGGTTCAACAGAGTGATGGGTCCGTGCGAGCAGATCCTCAGAAGAAACATGGAGCTCTACAACCAGTACATGTCCACCAAGATTTAAGTTCATTTAAAATATGGTCTTAAATCATGTGGACGCGGAACATTTAATTTGTCAAAAGAGGAAGTTACAACAGCTGTTGTGCAAGTAAGCAAGCAAACGATATCGACATTATTGCAATAATTTTCGATATAGGATGGATATATAATAATATCATTTTGAGAGAGTATGTAAATAAAAGTTAAAAGGCACCACCACACATACACAGGGGCTTATCTTGTATGTTAAATGGCCATTTAACATAATATAATAAATAAATGTTTGAAAAATTATAATAAACATTAAATTTTTTAAATGCTTGCGAAGAAAGAAAACGAGGAAAAGAGAAGGAGAAGGGGTTCATATGAAATCTTCAGAGGGGGACAAGGTGCATGTGCACCTGCGGAAAGCACTGCCTCAAGATGATGATGGCGACCCAGAGGAGGCTCCTGTTGGCTCAAATCACAACGATGGGGAGCAAGAAGAAAACATTAAGATGGGTTCTGGTTGGTTGGGGGTTGTTTATTCTGTAGCAGGCATCTGCCAAAGTTCCAGCAGATGGACTCTGGGCGTCATAATACTGCTTGCAGTCGTACTCATTTGGGTGGGCTCTAGCGTGCTAATGCAGGTAACCCCCAAATTATAACGAGATCTTTGTGTGCTGCCTTTAATTTCACTTTTTTTTTCTGCATCTTTCATTGCAGTTCATTTTCACAGAACAAAACTTTGATCATCCATTCCTCTTGACCTACTTCTCTACTTCACTGTTCACTGTATATTTGTTGGATTTTTTGAGGGACATCAATTGTCACAAGTAAGCTCTCACCCCCACTTACATGCATTCTTTTTCTTCTGCCATTGTTAACGTGGATGTATGTCGAAGAAAGGAGAGTGGCTTCCAAGAGCTAAACGAAGTCACACCAAATCATGAGCATGAGCATGATGAGGGTGTGCACGGACAAGATTACAATGATGATGGTGATGATGGTGCGCCAATTGATTCCATCAATAATGATGAACAATACGCAAGCGTGCAAGAGGATCCTGAAACAGAAACAAAACCTATTACAGGTAAGTCAGCTTAGCTGACCTTTAGACGCAAAGAGAGAGAGAGAGAGAGAGAGAGAGAGAGAGAGAGAGAGAGAGAGGAAGAGAATTGAATAGAGATTGTGTTGAGAAAATGTGATTCACTTAGGAAATGCTTACGTACCTGTATTTGACTGTTTTTCTTTCAAGAGCAATGGGAAAAGTTGACGTTTAGGGAGACAGCGAAGATCTCATTACTGTTTTGTCCTATATGGTTTGCAGCTAACTACAGCTACAATCTAGGCCTATCAATGACCAGTGTGTCATCCAATACCATCCTGAGCTCTACCTCAGGTATTGTTTGTTCAACACAAATATCTTTGATCTCTTAAATTTGTTAACACATCTTGTTTGTAAACTGAATATTATCTTCTTATTGCATTTAGGTCTGGGTACATTGATATTTGGAACGATACTAAGAGTAGATACCTTTTCGATTGGCAAACTCATTGCTGTACTAGTAAGGTTTTAACAACCTTCCTTCCCTGACGCTTAGGGTTTTGTGATTCAAGAAGCAAGGAAGTAGTACACTGCTGTCATTTTCTAATTCCTCATCCCTTCTTCCCTTCTTCCACATCAGCCTTGGTGGTGTTGTGATGGTCAGCATTACAGACTCTGACAGTGGCAAGGAATCATTAATAGGCGATATACTGTGCCTTGTGGGTGCCTGCTTCTACGCTCTCTATGTTGTATTGCTCAAGAAACTCATCAAGGACGAAAACAGGATGAACCCACGACGCTTCTTTGGTACCCCTCATTCCCTCCATCGCTCTGTCTCTTCTTCTTCTTCTATTTGGATTTTCCACATAATTACTGACATTGTGTGTCTCTGTATATATAAATTCCTTTTGCATATATATATATATAAATAGGCCTGGTGGGACTATTCAACGTCATGTTGTTGTGGCCCGTGGGCCTTCTCTTGAACTTAATTGGCGTAGAAACCTTTGAGCTCCCAAAGGGCTACGTGTGGCTGTACCTCACGATCAATGGCCTAATCGGCACCGTGCTCTCTGATTATCTGTGGCTGTGGTCTGTCCTGCTCACAAGTCCACTCGTTGCCACTGTAGGCCTCAGGTAACCGTTGAATTGTTGCACTTTGACAGATATATATTTCTTTTGTTCAATGTTGTTGTTCTGTTGTAGAACGATAAACTAATAGAGTGAGAGAGTTCTCTTCTGCTTTCTTCTTTTCTTCTTTCTTTCTTTCTTTCTTTCTTTCTTTCTTTCTTTCTTTCTTTCTTTCTTTCTTTCCTTTGATGTAGCTTGACGATACCTTTGGCGATGCTGGCAGACATCATCCTGAAGGACAAAACCTTTACGTGGCTCTACCTTCTGGGTTCTGTGCTCGTGGTCAGTGGCTTCATCCTCGTCAACTGCGATAAACATTTTGCCAGGCTCGTGGGGCACCTCTCCCAGCGTGCAAAGAGACACCTATTTGGGCCTCAATATTGAGTTGTTAACATTTCGAGTATCTTCTCTCTGTTGTTGTTCATAGATCCAACTTACAATTTTAATTTTAATTTATTAAATTCCTTAAATTTTTTACATGGTTTGTTGGTGGGTTGATCGTTTGAGGTGGTGGTGGTCGCGGAAGGGACACCACCTTTAATCCCAGAAAATCCCAAAAAAAGGCAACAAACCAAACAAAACAAAACAAAAGTTAGAAATAACATCTCTAGACCTTCTTCAAGCTTAGGACATGGGACAGCATCGCTGGTGTTTCTTCCTCCTCTTCTTCTTCTTTGTCCTGTCTAACCTTCTCCTCATCAACGCCCAGGTAAGACCAACTCTGAAAGAGAAGTAGTCTTCTTCGTTTTTCAATTCCCCTCTTCTACACGTGCTACTACAGTCCTCCTTCTTCTTCAAAAAAGCTGATCTGAAGGCGTTCACCATGTGTGTTGGGGGTTTGGGGGGGGGGTATGATACCAAATGACCTGATCACATGCACACACACACATAACTACACCTAAGGATGAGGTCTTGAAGATAGAGGTGCTTCAGGGGGACACCCACCCGGCTAGGGGCAGCGAACTGAGGTTGACTGTGTTGATCACTGCCAGAGAGTTGCCTCGCAGTAGCCTCTCAGTGGCCTTTCCTCAGCAGAACTTTGCCCCTCTCCTTAGATTTCTGCCCACCACAGTCACCACGAACCCGCCTGATGCCTCCATAGTCGTAGGTAAGAGAGAGAGGGAGTAACCTGCCTTCCTTCCTCCCACTCATCCATTGTTGTGTGTGTGTGTGTGTGTGTGTGTGTGTGTGTGTTGCAGGCAATGGCTTTGCTGATGAGGGCCTCTTTGTGGCTGGCATCGTCGGGAGCGTCGAAGGTCGCTCGGTCGAAGTCTCCTTCGACGTGAGGATACTCCATCCGCTGTTCCTCGTGAGACAGCCGGAGGAGCTGGACCTGATCACACTGAGGGGAGAAGTCACATATAGAAGCCAAGCGTACCCCATTGAGACGACGATAGATGTCTCCCACAGACACAAGAACCAGATCAATGCTTGCTACCAGCTGTCCTTCCGTACTCCCATCAACGAAGAGGAGGCCGCCATCAAGGCCACGATGGTGGAAGCCCTCAAGGAGATCTCCTACGGAGAAAGGCACTACATAAGCCCTTCCAACTTGCTCAACGTCATGGCAGACCGTGTGGCATGCTTGCATGCTCGCAAGGTGCAGGTGGATATCTTCCAGGAGCTTCCATTCGAGCATGACCAGGGCGTGCTGCTAAAGGCCATTGAGGACGAATGGAAGGTCAACCAAGAGCTCTGTGCTGTTATCAAGTCCTCCTATACGCTCAGTGGCTATGGAGGAGTACAAGATGTCATAGACAGATGGAATGACAAGCCGATGAGCAAGGCCATGCTCACTGGTCAGAGCCAATTCAACTACGTTGCTGTGGGCGTCTCTCAGCCGTTCCCAGACTACGATATTGCTGCATTCTACTTGATCTTCCTGCAGGTCAGCAAACTTTGCTGATGCTGATGAAGATAGAAGCTATTCTGGATAATGCCACATGTCTTCTTCCTTTATTCTCTTCCTCTTCATCTGTATCTTTCTACTTGGAAGGTTAGAATTCAATGAGGGGCTTCCTCGTTTTCATTTTTGCATTCAATTCTTGTATCAACTGATCTCCGTCGTGGAAGGTTGCATAGCTGTCTTGAGTAGACGATGATGGTGCCTCCACACTATTCATTGACGATAAGAGTGGCGCTTCCTCAATGTCAGAAAGGCCTGGAGGTAGGGCCAAAGGTGCTGGAGCCACTGATAGCCTCTTGGCCAACTCTTCCTGTTGCTTTTTCTTTTCTATAAACTTCTCCTCAAACCAGTCATCTTCCACTTCATCTTCTTCCTCCTGTCTGGAAGAACTTGATCTGGTGTGCTTTCTCAAACTGTCTCTCTTCTCTTCCTCAACCAAAGCCCTTTTTACCTCCTGGCTGTGGAGGAATATTGTCTCTCTCTTGTTGCCTAGATTTTTCTCTTGCTCAACGAATCTGTCCACATCCTGTATCACAATATCACAAAGAGAGTTATACACCAGCATATACAAAGAAAGCGATAGCTTATTGTTTGTTAGTTTGTTTGCGTGTGTGTGTGAGGGAGTACATGAGGGTCAGCCCATTCATATGCAGTTTTGTGAGGGAGAGTGGTGTAATTATAGAAGGCACGCAGCAACATCTCCTGCTCTGCCTTTGACTTCGCTTTTGGATATATAATCTTACATATCTCCTGCAGTAGAATTTAATAAATTCCAAATAAACAGTGTGCAAGAGTGAGAGCAGAGTAGGCGCTTACGTTCACTTCATTCTCCCTCTTGAGCTGTCGTAGTTTGGGGAACCAAAGGTCAATTGTTTTCTGCTCAATGGCATCCTTGAGGCAACCTTGGTACTCTTTAAAGGCTTCTTCGGTTCTTCCTTGCAGCCACAATAGCTCTGCTTTATCTAAGTAAAGAGTGTTTCGCCACTTGGAGTCACCACACGCAGCCTCTGCCTGTACCACCGTTATCACGTCGCTGTATTAGTTATGGCTATCTTCACTAGCACCAAGTTACACTTTGTGCTCTCATCATCTGCCAAACAAGCGTGACAGACAGACACACACACACACACACACAGAGAGAGAGAGAGAGACAGAGAGAGAGAGAGAGAGAGAGGGCAAGATTGGAACATACCTGTATAGCAAAGTCAAGGTGTCTATAGGCATCGCTGAAGAATTTGTTCTTGTCCTCCAGGCCCAGATCCCAGACGTCAGGTGGCATGGAGGAGAGGCTTTCAGCAAACTCGTGCGCCTCTTGGCACGAGCCAGGCTGATGCAAAACCTTTGAACGCCTCTCAGAGGCCACTTCGACATTGCTGGCATACTGTTCCCTGGCCCTGTTTAGAGGCTCATAGTCCGTGCAACACCATGAACACGCTACAGACAAGACATCCAAAAAGAGAAAGAAGTTTGCAAGGAGTACAAAGATGTTGAAAGAGAACGAAAGGAAGGAACTATTTGTGATTAAATACTTACAGAACCAGCAACCCATTTGTGTGTGTTATTATTATTAGTGTGGAAAAAAGAAAGGGCTCACTTGTCAGAAGGGTGAGGGTTGCAAGAAAAGTCCTCCCACAGTTCGCTCTCTTTTTTCTTTTCTCTTTTCTTTAACCTTGTTGTTGAAAACCAAGGGGGCAGTGAGGAGAAAGAAAAAGACCAAGACTTGTTTTCAAAGAACTTTTAAACGCATTAAAATTAATTTACCTGATATTATCAGAATTTGAAATGGAGAATTTTTCAAGGATTATCATGTCCGCAAATAAAAAATAAAAAATCAAATTAAAAAAAATTTTCACAAACTTCTGTTTTGAACAGTTAAATTGTTTATATGATAATGAAGCTTAAGGAAAGGAGCTTTACATTGCATGTTGGCAATAAACTTGCTTATTTAAATAATTGCTTATTGTTTAAAATCTTAAAAAAAACATTTATATAACTTCTAAAAGAATAAACTATAAAGAAAATCAGTTGTTTAGTAAACAATCACAACAACTCAAAACTAAAAAACAACTATGATGTTACAATAAAAGAAAAAATTGAAAGTATAAGAACATAGTGGTTTCAGCCTTGATCAAAAGTAAAAGAGTGAGCTTTGATTTTTAGATAGTCTTAGGCTTGTACCTTAAGAGGATAAAAGGCAAAAGAAAAGGATACATTTATCTTTACTTTTCTTTCATATAATAACTACATCACAAGACATAGCCAACAGTGTGAAATTTTAAAAGTTAAAATATTAAAAAGACTTGATGTCTTCTCAATGAAACTTGTCTACATTACACAATCAATCATGATTATATATAATGATATTACTAAAAAAGTTTCAACTATATATACATACATTTTAGATAGGTGTTAGTTGTCTTTAGCTAAGTTTGTCTAAAGAATCAAGCATGTAAGTAATTAGTAAATCATAATCATGACTTATAAATTAAAGATCTATATCAGTCACCTTTCTTTCATCAATCTACTAGAGTTAACTATTAAAAATTTCATCCTAACAGCCATTTTTAGTTTTATTTCATCACTTTAATTTGAGCCTAGCTCTCTTCTTTATTTACTTCTCTCTTGCTCTCTGATTTTTTATCTGTTATCAAGCTTTAGACCTAACTCTAGACCTAGATCTAGATCAAGCTCAAGCCCAAGCCCAAGTCACCTCAGTCAGTTTGCTCCAAGACACTTTCTAGTTTTCTTAGTCTCTAAACTCTTAGTAAACTCCCTTCTTTATTAAATCTTGTTCTCTCTCTCACCTTATCACCTATCAATAAAACACACATCATTTGAATCCCTGTAACGAGTTCTACACTGTTACATCTCTTGTTCCTTGTTTTAGTTAGTTAGGTGGCCTATTTCATGTCCCCTTCCTCTCAGTTTCTTTAGTGTTTCTAGTCCTAGTCCCTCAAGGTAATCTTAGTACCTTAAGAAGGTAGGCCATCCTTATCAGTATAACAGATCAAATAAAACTCTTGTTCATTGTATAATTTTCTTGCTTGCACTCTCCCTCTCAAGTATGAATACTCTTATTACTAATACTTTAACTTTAAAAGAGACTATTCAAGCTTTGCTTGCTAAAGTAACAGCTCTTAAAACTTAAGTGACTTAAGCTCAATAGGCTTCAATCTTACCCTCTATATTCAAGGTCAAAGAGCCAAGAATTTTAACTTCTAACAAGTTTTTAGGTAACAAAAAGGAGTTTAAAAACTTTTATACTATTATACAGCTTTGTTTTGACCTTTAACTTTCTAGTTTCAATTCTGATAAGATTAAAGTTAACTATATTAATACTCTACTAACCAGTTTAGCTCTCTCATAGTACAAAGCTCTTTATGAATCTAATTCTTCTTACTTAGATAACTATATTAAGTTTATAAAGAAATTTAAAAATGCTTTTAATGATCCTCATATCACTGAGAACTCACAGAGAGACTTAAGGTCTTGTATTTAAAGAAATAGACCTGTCTCTGTTTATGCTACTGAGTTTAAAAGGATTGCCTTAGATACAAGTTTTAATGAACATGCCCAGATGTCTTTGTTCAGATCAGGGCTTAATTTAAAAGTCAAAGACCATTTGGCCTATATAAGTACCTCATTTTCATTTGAAAAACTAATCTCTGTTGCTTCTAAAATAGATCAGAGACTGCAAGAAAGGCATTTAAAAAGAAAGCAAAAGTCATATAATATGTCTCAGATCAACCTCAGACAACACAAGCCTGCTTTTTATAATTTTTTAGTTAAGCCTCCTATCTCTTATAATTTTGCTCCAAAACCAACTCTTCTTCCAAGTACCACTTTATCTCTTAGATCTAGAATTTCTCCCACAAGTACTTCACCTATGGTAGTGGACAGTTTCACCCATCAAGGCCCTCTACTACAAGCAGAGAAAGATAGAAGACATCAAGAAGGTCTATGTTTATACTATAGAGAACTTGGTCATCAATCCCTTAGTTGCCTCAATAAGAGATCTTAAGGATCCATTAAGGCCCTTAGGCAACAACCACCCAACCTTCTTTCTAGTTTACATAGCCAGGACCATTTAGTCTTGGCTATTACCAAGTTTGAGCCTCATTGTGAAGACTCTTTTCTTGTATTAATTAAATTAACCTTTGCTAACACCTTAGTTAAGACCTTTGCTTTATTAGATTTAGGTGCTTTTAGTTGTTTCATGAACTCAGGTCTGGCAAGATAGTACAATGTTCCTCTAGTCTCCAAGACCCAACTTAGAGTCTTAACCCTTACAGATGGACAGCTTACTAACACTAGCCCTATCACTTATAAGACAACTGCTTTAGAGCTTTATCTCAAGAACCATTAGGAGACTTTAACCTTTAAAGTCACTTCCTTGCCCTAGTACTCTATCATCTTTAACATTCCCTGGCTCAGGCTACACAATCTTCAGCTTAATTAGACAGCTAATAGCTTTTACCTTAAATTTAATCACTATAAACAACACTGTAAAATCATTACTCTTATTACAATCATCTACACTCTAGATTCTAAACATAGACTAGACCTTCTAGAACCTCTTATCACTTATTTCATTGACACTTCTCTTAAACCTACCTCAAGCACCCTTGCTTTAACTTAGATTCCTTTTAAGTATCAACAAGTTGCTAAAGTTTTCTCACAAACTAAAGCTGACATTCTCCTTAAAGAACGCCCCTTTGACTACACTATTCCCCTCAAGGACCCTTTAATATCTCTATCATTTAAGCCCATCTACAATCTCTCTCAGACTGAACTCACTATACTCAAGGAGTATCTTGACACAAACTTATAAAAGAGCTTCATCAGACCCTCTACATCCCTTACTGGTGCTGTCATCTTCTTTGTCAAGAAAAAGGATGAAACTTTGAGGCCCTGTGTAGACTACAGAGACCTCAATAGCCTCACTGTAAAGAACAGATATCCCTTGCCCTTGATCTTAAAGCTTTTGGATAGACTTCATCAAGCCAAGTGCTTTATTAAGATTGACCTTAAAAGAGCCTACAACCTGGTCAGAATCAAGCTTAGAGAGGAATAAAAGACTACTTTTAAGACTAGATATGGTCACTTTAAATACCTTGTTATGTCCTTTAGACTTGATGATGAACGAAATTTTTTATAACATCATTAACATCTATGTCATCATCTACTTGGATGACATCCTCATTTACTCTATCAGCCAGGAGGAGCACAACCAACATGTTGTCACAGTCCTCAAAGGCTTCTCTAGTACTAGTTAGATGCCAAGTTAAAAAAATGCCTCTTTGGTCAAAGTAACATTGAATTTCTTAGATTTATTATTAGTGCTTAAGGAATCAGTATGGCCCCAGACAAGGTAGATTTCATTCTGCAATGGCCCATCCCTTTTACTGTAACTGTTATAATGAGTTTCTTTAGATTTGCCAATTTTTATAAAAGATTTATCAAGAATTTTTTTAAGATAACTTTGCCTTTGACTTAACTAACCTACAAGGACACTCCTTTTTATTGGACCTAGATTACTCAGCAAGCCTTTCAAGCCCTAAAGACTGTTATCTCATCTGTACTTATCTTTAAGCATGCTGATCTAACCTTGCCCTTTATTTTAGAAACTGATACCTCTGATTTTACTATTGAAACTGTTTTATCTTAACCTGCCTCTATGGAAGATTACTCTTTTAATCACTCTGTAACTTTTTACTCTAAGAAGCTGATCCCTGTTAAACAGAACTACACCACCTATGACAAGGAGCTTCTTGCCATCATAGCTACCTTGACTCATTGGAGACAGTACCTTGCTAGTGCTTCTCATCAAATCAAAGTCTACTTTGACTATAAGAATCTCACTTACTTTTAGATCATGAGGACTCTCACTCCACACCATATACACTGGGCTTTATAGCTAACAGATTATGACTTTGTCATAGTCTATCTTCCTGGTTAGCTCAACCCTGTAGCTGATGCCCTGAGTAAGAGAACAAATTACTTTTTTAAGAAAAAAGATAAGGCTGATTGCCTGTCTAACATCTTACTGCCCCCAGAAAAGTTTCAATTGTTCAGTTGAGACTTATGCAGCAGCCTAAAGAGATTCTCCCTACACCAACTGCACCCTCTAAAGCTTCACCATTGCCTCACCAGATAGTGATTTCTGACCCTGTCAAACAGTTAAAAATTGTTAAACAAAGACATGACTCTCCAGTTGCTAGACACTTTGGACAAGCTAAGAAGACGAATCAATTGAAAGTTATACTACAAGAGATTTGAAGCCAGTTATCAAGTATAGAAAAAAATTAAATAAAGAGACAGAAGCAAATGCAGGCAAGGAAGCAGAGGCAGAAACAAGTAAAGAGGTAGAGGCAAATGCAAGCAAGGAGGCAGAAGCAAGCAAGGAGGTAAATAAAAGCATAGAAGCAGAAGCAGAGATAGGCATAGAGGTGGAAGCAAATATAAAAGTGGAGGCAGCCACAGAGGCAAAGGCAAGTATGAAAGACAAGGTAGATGATTATGTAAAAGTTAAAGAAAAGAAAAAAAAAGAAAATGTTAGTATAAAAGAGAGAAAAAAGAATGTAACAATTTCTTTTTTAGTGTCTACATTAAAGATTTAACTAATCTTTAATATGTATGAAAAACAATTTCTTTTTTAGTGTCTACATTAAAGATTTAACTAATCTTTAATATGTCTATATATATTAATAAATTAATTTTATAATTTTCTATTAATGAATCAATTTTATATAATTTTTCCAATTGTTTTTCATACTTGAAATCAAAAAATTAGGGTGGCAAAAAATAATCCTCTAATTGTCTAAACTGATAGTTAGACTTAAAGAGTCAACCAAGTATTAGAACAGTACCTCAGATGCTTTATCAACTATGAGTAAGATAATTGGGCTTCTTTTCTTCTCTATGCTGAGTTTGCTTACAACAATGCTTAAGCTACTATTGCCTACAACAATGCTTAGTATTCTATTACTTTACTCTTACTCTTTTTTACTAATTATGGCTATCATTTTTAAAGTGATTTCTTAGTCACTTTTCATTCTTTACATATAATCACTTCATCTTTAGCTGCCTTTAATAGAGTTCAATGCCTTTAGTTACTTTTCTCTTATCCTTTAGAAGCAGATAGCTCATGCTTAAACTCTTTCTTTACATTATGTAAACACTTACAGATTACCTTACACTTTTAAAGTTAGAGACCAAGTCTAGCTTGAGTGTATAGTTATAACTTTATATACCAAGCACCCAAGCAAACCAAGCCTCAATAACCTACATCAAGAGAAGCAATAACATTAAAGAAAAAAGAAGAGATAATGTTAGAAATTTCATCTTAACAGCCATTTTTAATTTTATTCTATCACTTTAATTTGAGCCTAGCTCTTTTAAAGATCTTGTGCCTCTTTATTTACTTCTCTCCTGCTCTCTGATTCTCCATCTGTTATCAAGCTCTAGACCTAGCTTTAGACCTAGATCCAAATCCAGCTCAAGCCCAAGCCCAAGTCATCCTAGTTAGTCTGCTCTAAGACACTTTTTAGTTTTCCCAATCTCAACTTTTAGTAAACTCCCTCCTTTGTTAAGTCTTGTTCTTTCTCTCACCTTATCACCTATTAATAAAACACACTTCATCTGAATCCTTATAATGAGTTTTACACTATTATATCTCTTGTTCCTTGTTTCAGTTAGTTAGGTGGCCTATTTCATGTCCCCTTCCTCTCAGTTTCCTTAATGTTTCTAGTCCCAGTCCCTTAAAGTAATCTTAGTACCTTGAGAAAGTAGGCCATCCCTATCACTAACTTTGTAAGTGATTTAAATAAAAAGTGTTTAACAGTTTATAAAATCTTTTTATTAATTTACAATTATAAAACCCCTCTATAACAGCCCAAAAGAAGGTCTGTGTGATAGCTATAAAAGCATACAAGGCATAAGGATAACAGGATATCATTGACAATTAGATCAATAGCCAATAATGTTATTTAAAAAATTGTCTATAAATATCTTGGTTTAACATAATTAATTACTTACTGTCCATTTTATTCTAATCTAGCAATTGTATCCAATTCAACAATATCTTTACAATCTATTTTTTAAATATAAATTATTAATAAAAATCTAATTATTATATAAATAAAAAACTTACCAATAAGTATATATATCACTTTTATCAAGTAATGGTGAATTTTCCTTAAAGCTTAATGATGATATATTAGTAAACAAGAATCTAATACTTTCATTTGTAATGATAAAAGAGTCTTTCATTAACTTTAACAATTCTTTATAAAATGATTTTAAAATCTAATATCCTTATTCATGCTTTAACAATGTTATGTCTTTCTTTAGCTCAAATAAGCAACACACTCTCTGATACTTTAGATTATCATTATTTTCTATATTGTTTAATTTGAAAAATTAAAAACTGTATATTCTAATAACATATCTATTATCAATCACCTAGATGATCAGAGTGGCTACATTTGGTTCTCATTTGACATTGATCTTTTAAATCAAAACTGTCTTTAAAAACTAAAGATCCTATAGTAGATTAGTTTGTTTAAATATTTTCTCAATTTTAAAATAAATTAATTCTAATAAATTTATCACTCAAGCTCTAACATAGCTTTCTGTCATTGATAACAGAGACTCTAATTTTGATATCATGACCTCTTTGTTAAAGTATGATCATATTTAGGCATAGTTAAAAAGACCTTTATCACTTCTTTATATTGACACTTAAATAAATAGCTCACTTACAATAAATTAACAATTGGAAAACAAATTTGATTAAACTAATAAATATTTAATATTTTAGGTACAATGATTTTTATTAATTAAATTGAATTAAACGATTTTAGTGTCACCAACATAAACAAATGCAGAGAACATACTATTAAAAGAGTTGATGTATCCATAAATAATTTGAATTGCATCAATGATGATGATGTGCTTCTGTCATGACCTGTTATTGAATTTCACACACACTTTTGAAAATGAAGAACAGGTTTTCTTGTTTTTTCATTTCAATGTAACAACCACACAACCACTGCTGCTGTTGTTGTGAACATACCGCTTTACTTTATGTGCTGCAAATGTTCTTCTATTGCTGCTGGCGGTCACAGAGCTGCTCGCGCACTTGCATGAGTATCTTGCCCAGCATGTTCTTGCCCGAGCCGTCTCCTCCATCTCCCCAATAGCTATCTGTGGTGCATAGAGAGAGCACAGAGAACGACACAACCAAAGATGTCAGCAACTAGCCATCAAATGCCTGGCACTGTTTTGTTCAGAAACAGGAAATCGTGCAAACCATTCTTTGTGTGTTCCACAAGCTTGGAATCTCCAGTGCTAAGCAGTGTAAGGCGTATTTGTTTGTGTTGTTGGAACTTCGCCAGTAGACAGCGGTGCATGATTTCATCTTTGACGAGTTCCCAGTCCGCCCTCAAAGGCACAGCACGTGTGCGGCCCATGGCCTTCGCGCTGCCTGGATCTTCTACCTCTCTGATCTTATCCTCCCACTCATGCCCTGCCAGAAGCATTGCAATGCATTAATCATCTCTCCTGGTGCCCTCTTTTCGTTTCTTTTCAGGTCTCAAAAATGATGTTGGAATTCTTCCTACCTTCAAATTTCTTGGCCTGAAAATAGTGCTCTGAGGTGCGCCAGAACTTCCCATCCAGTTCAATGGGGTGGGGTGAAAAGTTTGAGAAGCAGCCATACGTGCCCCCCTCGTGGTAAAAGTGAATCGTTTTGGGACCAGTGCCTGTTTGTTTGTCCATGCCGATGTAGTAGTACAATGCGAATATGATGTTCAAAAGGAATATTGTGTGCGTGTGTGACAAATGAGGGCCCAGCTTTTTTTTTCTGATAAACTGGTTTCTAAGAAGAATAAACGAATAATTCACTTTTTCCAAGAAATGAATTACTGTGAATTTTTTATAATTTTTATTATATTATTCATAATCATCATTTGTAGAATCCTAGCCCTGTTGTCATTTTGTAGAGGTGCTCTCTGTTGTTGTTTTTTTTTTTGCATGCCTCCTGTGTTGATGTATTTAACAGTTTATTATTTTTTTTATAATTCAAACATCCAATTAAAAATCAAGCAATTTAATTAAATGGACCAAGGCAAATATAAAGATACATACATTGTTAAGGAGCTCGATATTAAATGCAGGCTACCCTGAGCCAGATAATTCACGCGTGAGTCTCAAGTGCCTGCTTTTGTATTTTGGCCTTCCTTCTACTGTTATGCTTGCAAATTAGAAGCATCTTATTGTTGCCACAGAGTCCCTCCTTTGCAACTACAGTGTCAACAGCACCCCCACCCAAGTGGTGCGAAGTACTGACTGTAATCACGTATCTGCTCCCTTTTAAATCTCAAAACATGTGTCTTTCTTTTATATCTAGGCAGTGCCAGGCACAGCAACAAAATGAGAATCGTAACAGGGAAGATCAGCATCGCAGTGCTCATTGTGGTGCTAATTTATTTTTTGGCACTGCTCTCAAGCAAACAAAGCATGGAGCATTCTTCACTCAGCCATGTGCCCTCCTCTCATCTGGATGAATCACTCAAAGACCGAAGATGTGAGACTGTGAAACACATCAATTCCACAAGTGTGAACATTCCCCCCTCCTCATGGAGTAAGTAACAACCCCACACAGAATATATAGCCATCCCATCTTCCCTGTCTTGCTTAAGAGGTGAGAGTTCCTCTTTTGCCATGGACTCAATAATAATAATAATGGAATGCAATGATAATAACAGCTGACCTTGAAGAGCTGAAGAAGGACTTTTATACCATCAACAACTTGAACTCTTGGCTTTCTGAGGGCTCAATCACAAGGAGGGGTGATAAGAAACACTACCATGTCACGAGAATGTGCTATGACTTCTCTGTGCGCTACTATTACGTGCACTCCAAATTTAACCAAACGCTCCTTGACGAAATGATGACCATAAGGCATAAGCTCTTCATCAAACATCTGCCCGAGGAACTCTGGGACAAGCCAGCCACAGTGCTGCCAGGACGCACTCTGTCTATTGATGTGCCTCCAAACATCTTCCATGGCTTCATACAGATGTCTGAAGGAAAACTCCTGATCACTGGTAAAAAAGGCAAGGGGGCCGTTCATGTTGACCATGTCTTCTTGTCTGGGGTGCTGACCAACTGGAAAACTGGAATGTAAGATCCCCATTATATTTGTTCTTCTTCATTTCCATTTTCTCTTTCTCTAACCTACGCTGATTTTATTGCTGTGTGTGGATCAGGTTTCAGCTTATTTTTACTGATACTACACCCATTAAACTCATCGTGGATCCAGAAAAAGGAGAACAGGCGTTTGGGGCTAAATACATCTGCTTTGAAGAAGCCTTCATCGTCAACGAATACTCACGCGACCGTAACACTCTCTTCTCTTCTTGCCTCTCTCAGAATAATAATTGTTTGACTTTGACAGGGGTTCCATATTTGGCTGATGGCCTGAGAAAACGTGCCTATGAGCTCTTCAACCTTGGCCAGGTGCACCTGCGCAACACGCCCATGGTCACTCTAATCGACCGCACCCGCACACGCAGATTTATAAACAAGAACAAGATCATCGAGATGCTATCTGGTTTGTACAACCTCCTTCCTAGCCCAATATCCATTTCTTCTTTGGTATGATCCTGTTTTCTGGTACTGACTGTGTGTTGTTTCATGCCGGCTGGACAGACTTGGGAGTGGCATTCCAGGTAGTAGAATTCAGGACGTACCAGGATTTCTTGGACCAGGTGAGCTGGATGAGCGGCTCGACCATCGTTGTGGCAGTCCATGGAGCGGCACTCACCAACATGATGTTCATACCACCAGAGGCATCCCTCTACGAGATATTCCCTCCCAAGTTCCTCTACCAGCAGATCTACTACAATATGGCAGGCAACCTGAGCCTCATTTACAAAGTTGAGCAAGTCGATTACGCACACTCTTCAGCAACCTTTGACGTCATCCAGGAGTGGCGCAACTACACAACACAGGAGTGCACCTTGTATTCGCCCTGCCGCTGGATACACCGGCCCCTTGACGTTGCGCCCTCCATCCACAAACTCGCTGTCTGGATAAGGGAACAGATTAAGGCGTATGACAAAAAAATGAACACCAACTTTACTAAATGGTTGTCCAAAGAACAGAACAAAAGGATTAAGCAACCTCCCAATGCTACAATAGAAAATAGTTAACTAACGTCAGTCCTTCCACAACAACAACAACAACCATTTACTCTCGAATTTGTTTCACAATTTTGGGTGGGGTAGTCTTTATTTTTTTTTTTACTCTACAATGCTTCTTCTGATGTCTTATTATTATTAATCTTATTATCAATCATGCTGCCACGCCGGCTTGGAGCCATGATCCTCCTTTTCTGGCTGGTTGCCAACATCCTGACATAGTTGGTGTTCATTTTCTTGTCATGCGCCTTAAGCTGTTCCTGGAGCCAGACAGCAAGTTTGTGGGTGGAGGGCTCGACGTCAAGGGGCCGGTGCACCCAGCGGCAGGGCGGATGCACAGTGCACTTCTTCGTTGTATAGTTGCGCCACTCCTGGATGATGCTGAGGGTTGCTGATGAGTGAGCGTAATCGACTAGGTCAGCCTTGTAGACCAGGCCCAGGTTGTTTGCCATGGTGCGGTAGACCTTCTGGTAGAGGAACTTGGGAGGGAATATCTCGTAGAGGGCGGCCTCTGGTGGCATGAACATGATGTTGGTGAGTGCAGCTCCGTGAGCTGCCACAAGGATGGTCGAGCCCCTCATCCAGGTAATTTGCTCCAAGAACTCCTGGTCAGTCCTAAGTTCTATCACCTGGAATGCCACTCCCAATTCTGCCAGCATGAACAATTTGCATGAACAATGTGCAGTCAGTGCCAGAAAACAGGATCGGACCACACAGAAGAAATAGAATATGGGCCAGAGGAGGGGCATATAAACCAGATAGCATCTCGATGATCTTGTTCTTGTTTATGAACTTGCGTGTATGGCTGCGGTCGATTAGGGTGACCATAGGTGCTACGCGCAGGCGCACCTGGCCAAGGTTGAAGAGCTCATAGGCACGTTTTCTCAGGCCATCAACCAAAAATGGAACCTCTATATGTACGCCAAAATAATAAGTCAAACAATTATTGTTCTGAGAGAGGCAAGAAGAGGCAGAAGAGAAGAGGGAGGGAGAAGATACTGTTGCGTGAGTATTCGTTGACGATGATGGCTTCTTCAAAGCAGATATATTTCCTTCCTAACGCCTGCGGTCCCTTTTCTGGATCCACGATGTGCTTTCTGGGCGTTGTATCAGTAAAAATAAGCTGAAACCTGATCCATACATCACACGCACACACCATCAGATCAGCTGGGGTTAAAGAAAGTGGAAATGGAAATGAAGAAGAACAAATATAATGTGGATGGAGGGTATTTCTCATCTTACATTCCATTTTTCCAGTTGGTCAGCACCCCAGACAAGAAGATACGGTCAACATGAACGGCCTCATTGTATTCGTTACCAGTGAGCAGGAGCTTTCCTTCAGACATCTGCATGAAACTGTGGAAGACGTTCGGAGGCACATCAATAGACAGAGTGCGTCCTGGCAGCACTGTGGCTGGCTTGTTCCAGAGCCCTTCGGGCAGATGTTTGATGACTAGCTTGAGCCTTACGCTCTGCATTATATGATCGAGGAGCATTTGGTCTATTTTAGAGTGCACGTAATAGGTGCTTGTAGCGAAGTTATAGCACATCCTCGTGACATCGTAGTGCTTCTTTTCACCCCTCCTTGTGATTGAGCCCTCAGAAAGCCAAGAGTTCAAGTTGTTGATGGTATAAGAGCCCTTCTTCAGCTCTTCGAGGTCAGCTGTTATTATTATTACATTCCATTATTATTATTGAGTCCATGGCAAGACAAAGGAAGGCTCTCTGCTCTCTCACCTCTCAAGCAAGACGGGTGACTAAATATTATGTGTAAAGTTGCAGTTACTTACTCCATGAGGGGGGGATGTCCACACTTGTCGAGTTGGTGTGGGTCACAGGCTCGCAACTTTGCTCTTTGGGTGATTTATCCAGAGAGGAGGGCACACGGACAGGTGCAGAACTCTCTTGTCCAGCGGTAGAGGCAGTGGCAATAGAAAGCTCTTGGCCAGCAGTAGGGGCAGTGGCAACGTAAGGTTCAATGCGTCGCTTGGATGATTGTGATGGTGACAGTGGTTGTGATTCATCCAGAGATGAGGGCACATGGACAGGTGCAGAAATCTCTTGTCCAGCGGTAGGGGCAGTGGCAATAGAAGGTTTGCGTCGTTTGGATGCTTGTGATTCATCCAGAGAGGAGGGCACATAGACAGGTGCAGAAATCTCTTGTCCAGCGGTAGGGGCAGTGGCTTTGGAAGGTTTAATGCGTCGTTTGGATGCTTGTGATGGTGATGGTGGTTGTGATTTATCCAGAGAGGAGGAGGAGGGCTCATGGATAAATAAAGATAGTTCTTGTTGGGCAGCGGGAAGGGAAGGTTCATCGATGATGCTTCGTTTTGGTCGTGAGAGCAGCACCACAAAGAAAATTAGCACCACAATCAGCACTGCTATGCTGATCTTCGCCGTACTTGTGATTCTCATGCTCTTGCTCCTGTTGCGCCTGGCAAGATGAAAGAAAGACAACACACAACATCATTGTATGTTAGATATGTGAGAGAGAGAGAAAAAACAGAGTGATCTGATTGTCAGTAATTCTCACCATCCATGCATCTCACACAACAACAAACTTCAACAACACTTGTTCTTCTTCTTCTTCTTTCTTGCCAAAGGGACAAACTAAACACAACATTAGGGCAAAGCTCCGAAGCACTTGGTTGTGGCAAGTTGGTTTCTTTTAATTAAACTAATTTCATTCTAATTGGATGTTTGAATTGTGTGTGAAAAAGTGTTAACCTAAAAGAAATAATTAAATATCATTTTAACTGAATTAATCATTCAGAGAATGACATTTTCAATCTATATCTAAGTTTACAATTGTAAAATGTTCAAAAAGATGAGATGCATTGATGCTGTGTGGTGGTTTCTCTTTTCTGTCCCCTGAGGGGACATCCTGCCTTAGCTTGTGCACAAGGGGGCTGTTTTGAAGGATATTGGTAGTGTTTGGGAGGAGAAGAAAGTGATTTGAAGCACAATTTGAACCCCCCATGTGTAGTGTGACGTAGAGGTGTATGGCCACACACTACTATGTTGTGTGGTGTCAGCAAAATGGGACACACATGCCTGCCAATTTTGAATGAGTGGTGCAAATGGTGAGAACAAGTTTTGACTTGAGTCATTGTTGTTGCATTAATCTCAATTCATTTTTGTGAACAGTACACACAACCTTCTGGCAGGTCTCCTTCGTCATCTTCGCCCGCCGCCAAACGTTTGGATGATGGCGAGGATGGTGAGGATGAGGATGATCCCTTCTTGTCTGTCGCATACATGATGAAGTCGTTGAAGAGGAAAAAATAGGGACTTGGGTTGTCCTCAGATTCGCCGATCCTTCACGTACGTATCTGCGCTTAGGGTGCACTAGAGACTGTGTAGTGTAGTGTAGTGTAGTGTAGTGTAGTGTAGTGTAGTGTATAAGAGAGAGAGAGAGAGAGAGAGAGAGAGAGAGATCACTGGTCCTCTCTCTTTCCTCCCTTCCTTTTCTTCGCTCTCTCATGTCCTGCCTTCATTTCTTGTTTGATGAGCTTTATGTACTCATCCACAGGGACTTGCATCGGTTTGTAGCATATCTCTTTGATCCTCTCACGCCACCCCTCCGTCTCTGCATGCATTTCCTCTCGAGGAGGAAGGGCGCATTTGCCGCTTAGCACCTGTGCAAACCATTTGCTCTGCTGCTCTGATGCTGGAAACACTGAGAAGAGATTCACATCCACAAGACCTAATGAAGAAACAGTTTGTTCAGCCAGAGAAGAGAGGAGAAAGAAAGGCAGAAGTGGAGACACATATGGTGTGCACCTACCTATGAATGCCATGTTGGGGTAATTGAGAGGAAATACTCTTTTAAAGAGCACCACACGGTCTCCACAGGGCAGCCAGTGATCCGTTCTGTTGGCTCCTTTGACCTTATCTCTGGGCTCAAAGGGACTGAAACTGGAAACATCAAAGAAGGGGAAGGCAATGTTGTACCCTGTGCAATAGAGTATCGTGTCACACTGCTCTTCACTCCCATCCCCAAAGATTACGCTGTGCTCTTTGATCTTTGTGACTCGTGGCCTTTGCATCTGGTGGTAATAATTTCTTTTCCAAAAGTTAAGAGGAATGTGGTCTCTTGAAGAGCTGAAGATTGTGGTCTTTGCCTCTCTAGAGATCTCCTCTCCTATCTGGCTTCCACTGTCTCCCATTCCGATGACCAAAACCCTTCGATTCTTGAACGCTGAGGGATCTCTGTAATCATGGCTATGCATCTGGGTGCCTCTGAAGGCACTCATGCCCTCTATCTGAGGAATATAAGCGTCCCAGTGATGACCTTGTGACCACAACAATGAAAACAAATAACATCATATAATGTGAAAGAAGAAACAGAGAGAGAGGAAAGGAAGTGATAACTGTATGTCAGTGTGATGGATCAGGTAAAGGAAAAAAACAACATACCATGGCAAATTGCTACAGCTTGGAAAGTTTGGGTCCGTTGTTCTCCCGTTTCTCTGTGGATTGTGGTTATCTCCCACTCAGTAGGGCATTGATGAGGAGTGCAGTCTCTCGTTGTTGTTGTTGATGGTTTGATCTAACAAGTGATTAGATACGGTGGTTGATGTTAAGCATTTGTCTGTTACCTCTTGCTTCACTTCACTTTCTTCTCTCGTGCATGTGGGTAGGTTTTACCTTGATGACCCGTGTGTTGAATTTGATATGAGGAGTTATGTTGAAGCGCTCCACATAGCCATCCAGATAGGCCAGCACCTGGCTGTGATGAGCCCACGGATTGAAGGCCTCTTTCAGCCTCTTCGATAGAGACCTTCTTTCCTCGTTTTGATTCTTCCACTCATCTAGTGGTAAATCTTGAAACGAAGTCATGGATCGTGTTGACAAAGTCTTGAGGGATCGATAGCAACTACTGTGAACTGAAGAAAAGAAGAAGAAACAAAAAGGCCCATTGAAGCTGAACTCAAAGTCTTAGATCATTCTTAGTATGAAATGATGGATGATGTACCTTCAGTGCTCTCATCGAAGCGCCAGAGGCCACCAAGGTTGGGCTCCTGCTCAAAGACGACAACGCCAAAGCCCTCATCCATGAGCGCCTTGGCGCATACCATCCCACTTGCACCAGCACCTGTACACACTCAATCAGTAAACTGAAATGATATTGGGGGGGGGTTTCTAGTACCAATTACGGCTACTCTTCTCTCTTTGTTGCTTAATCCCTCGGCTACATGATCGTTGTGAGAATTGGATGGTGGCGCACTTGCAGCGCTGCATGCAAGACCGATGTCAAGAAAAGGCAGCCCAACAAACATGAACATTCCCCCAACGGCCACGAATGCAATGCTGGGCAATCTCCACTTGGATGATGTTGGGTTGCTGCTTCTTGAACTTGCAAACCGAACAGGATGAAAACTCACTGGGTGAGACCGCTTTCCTAGGATGCATTTGTTGTTCAATCTTGATAAATGAGGGAAGCAAAATCTTGATGTGGCATAAAAATGTGATTTCATAGTTAGATTTTTTTTTTTTTTCTGCTTTGAATGCAACACAGTTTTAATCTTTATAATAATAATATTTTAATTTAATACAATTAACATTTATTGAGATCAGAGCTTATGTACAAGTTTATCAACACAACCTCTCTCTATTTACATGATTCTTACAATTTGATCAATCAAATGATAGCATGGTCCTTCTTGCGTTTTTGAAAGGAGTACAACTTCTTCAAGCTGAGCTTTGGCTTCTTGGACGAGGAGGAAGAAGAAGAAGGATCCTTGGAAGCTCTTTGGTCCTCATCCAGAGAGTTCCCCTTTGGTAGGCTCGCTGAAGAAGCCTTCCTTCCATCAGCAGAGGAGTTCTCACCAAGAGGGCCCAGCCTCTGGTGTAGAAGGTTGTCCATCATCAGCAGAATTGCATGGCTCACCTCTTCAACCTGTGAGAGAAAGCACATAAGAAGGCAAGGGAAAGAGTGACATTGGAGGGGGGGGGGAGAATGATGCTACATTATCAATGCCATATGTGTAACAGGCAAGCTCTCCTGTCTCTGAGTGATCCGCTGAGAAAGTTAGCAGTTGACTCTGAGGGTCTACTTTCCATTGCTTAATCTTCTTTCTCTTGTGTTCGATCAGAAAGTGCTGTTTGTTTGTTTTGTTTAGTTTAGTTTACATTCCACAGATCCTCGCGTGTAGAGCGATAATTAGTTAATGGACTGACCTCTGTGAAGGGCTTCAGAATTCTAATTCCAGATGGAAACACAACCAGCAGGCGTTGCTTTTCCTTCAGACTATCAACCTTACGCTATTGTAACAACAAAAAAGGAGAATGAATGAAAGAGAGAACCTTGATCATCAAGAAGTTATGGACTTACCTGTACAATGAAGCAAGGAAAACCTGAAAGATAAAGTGGAGTCACTGTTTAGATCAATTTGTATAAAAAGAAGAATTGAGCTATTATTAATAAAAGGGAAGTGATGTGCCTTTGCTAAGGTGAGTGTTTCCAAATGGACTCTTCTTAGAGGTGGTACACTCTGAGCTGCTTGCTGTTGTTCTCACTTCAGCACTCATAGACATGGAAAGGTACTTGTATGCATCAGAACTTTTTCCATTGCCTCTATCTTTGACAGGATGTCTTCTGTAGTACTTCCTTGCTCTTTCTCCTAGACTCTCTATATCTTCTCTTAACCTTTTCAACTTCGTCTTGTACTACATAGAAGAAGACCTCACATCAGTAGAGCTCACATTTCAGTGGAGATAAAGAAAAGTGTGAAAGGTAATACCCTCTCAGCAATGGCTCTTTCCATGTTGCAAGAGGATTTTAGCTTCTTGTTCTTCTTTTTCAACTCTTTGATCTCATCCTGAAGCTTATGTACCAAGGCCTTGTCACTCTCAGACTTGGACTTTAGGATAATGTCCTCTCTCATGGGCCCAAGACAATCTGCAACCCCATCCTTGTCATTTGTCTCAACCTCTCCTGCTGAATGCCTTCTGCTTCTCCTCTCTTTATCCTTCTTTCTTTCTCTTTCTTTGCCCTTCTTCCTTTCCTTATGCAGGTCCTTCTCTCTTTCTTTTTCTCTTTCTCTAATCTTTTCTTTTTCCTTCTCTCTCTTCTCCCTCTCTTCTCTTTCCTCTTTGCTGTCATTATTTTTCCTCCACACAACTCTCACTCTGCCTTCCTCTCCATCAAGATCACTGTCTTCATCCTTTCTGTTCTTTGCACTTTCCTTTGTTTCCTTCTCTTTATCATTCACCACTTCTTTTCTCTCCTTTGCACTTTTAAAAAAGGACTCTATAGGCACGTAGCTCTTGCCACTCTTCTCCCTTCTTCCTGTGAGAAAAACCACATCTTTGCTTCTCTTCTTCTCACCTTCATCCTTCTCTCTGTACTTTCCTTTCAGATTACTGCCTCTTGAGATGGAGTGACGACTGAACCTTCCCTTATCATCTTTCTTCTCTTCAACTTTACTGTTCACGCCATTACTGAAAAGCTCAGAGCTTGCTGGCGAATGCCTCTTGCTAATCTTCACATCAGCCCTTTCAGAAGAGTGGGATCTGTACCTTCCTGACGTGACCAGAGGAGGGTTCTTGGACTTTGAAGTAACCCGCAGGGAGCCTGTTCCATTTCTATAATCCATGAATGACCTTCTTTGGACAGGGGATGATTGAATGATGGTCAGAGTCACTCCAGCTGAAGGGGCGTCGTGTTTCTTTCAAATTGGTTGGTTGCTACAATGTCGTTGAGGGTTTCTTCAACCCTTCTGCCCCAAATCGTTCATCTAACCCTAACCCTTATTTGAAGGCGATCTTTGTGCAAGGATGTTTTCGTCTTAGAGTAGCAAGTAGAACCTATTCAATGAAGGACATGGGGTGATTTGAAGTTATCAGAGCTAAAAAAACACCTGGATTAATAAGCTGTCCAAATTCCAAGATATCCTGAGACTAGCCCTTTCAAGCATCAAGATCTGTGTGTTGCTTGATGCTTGAAGTTCTTCTTTCCAAGATGCGCTGCTCTTTCCAACCCAAGACAAGATGAAGGGGGCTGCTCACCTTTGATTTCATTTGGTCTTCTGCGTGGGGCGTTGGACCCAGTACTTTTGCCTTTGACATAAGTATGTGGTACTTGCAGCACCTGGAGGAACTCAAGGTTGAGCTTTCAGTGGAGTTACTCCCTGCACCAACAGTTTCCACGCAGCGAAAAGGAAGACGACCACGAAATCCGTGGTCCCTGAAAAAATAGTCTCTATTTTTGTTTTCAATCCTGGTGAGTCGGGCGTAGAGCACACGGTGTTGGGATTAATTAATCGGGTTCCCGATTTGTTGTCCAATAGTTAACCGACTAATCAAATGCCCAATAGGATAGTATTGTTTTGGTGCAGATTCAACTGGGGACAGTGCTATATTTGATTTATGGTTGGCGCAACATTTATTTCCGAGAACAAATTGATTGAGGCATCACTTTTAGGGTAAAGAAATTTAAATAGGAACCGCCTACCGGAGCGAAGAAGTTGTTTGATTGGTTCGGTCAGATATCTTTTTTCAAAAGGCGGATTTTTCCAGGAATACGGAGGGGCGGGGGGGTCCACTTTCCCTTTTTTTTTCTCTCTTCGTGAGACCACGTACCACCGAGAGCGCAGGCTAACCCTGTGCTCATATCTGTGAGAAGTGTAAATGGCACACATGCTTTATCGAGGCAAGGATTCGCCTCCCAGCCCTAACCTGAACGACGAGCATGTGCTCGAACAGCACACAGGATCCGAGGAAGAACGAAAGGTGAAAAATATCCACAAGGTGAAAAAACGATATGGCTGTCTCTATTGCTGCTGGGCTGTAGATTTATTTCGCTACTGCACCTCATCTACGAAGAGGAAGCGAATCACTTTGATCATTTTGGCGATTATATTTACTTTAATGGCGCTCTTTTACGTGAAGTACGGCAGCTATCTTGTCTATCAAATGCTTCCAGAGAGAGGCATGCACGTGATCAATACGATTGTAGGCGACAAGGAACATTATAGACTGGAAAAAGGTAAGTAATTGTTGCGGAACCCCCCCCCCGCTCTCCCAGGACCACAGAACTGAACCCCTTGTCAACAGAGTTGGTAGCAAATCTTGAGCATCGTTTGGCACAGCTGGAGGCACGGTACAAAGATGATATATGTCGAGATTCTATCTATTCAAAGAAAAATTATGCTTGGGTATCCAGCTGCAAGAACGACCTCTACGTATTACCTGCTATCGTTTTCGCTCACAGTTTGAACAAATACTCTTGTACGTTTGAGCAATTCCACTGCCTCTCTCCTCCCTCCCTCTCTCTTGAAGGCACAGCTGTCTCTGACCGCACACTCTTCCTTTTCTCTACAGGTATAAAGAACAAGATTATGATTGTTGGAGAAGACGTTAGCGACTATTCACGCAAAGCGTTGTCGACCTTAGGCATGAAGCTGGTGCCCAAGAAAGCATTTGACTGCAGAGGGCAGACAAAGGTATGGTGTTGGTTATAATCAAGACAAAGAGGCTTCCATTTGGTGTATCCTGTCTCAAACTAATCTGTTTTTCTTTCTTAATTATTGTAATAAAAGGGGTACGGTTTTGGGTACTTTGCTGACATCCCAGGCTCCCACATGAAAATGTATTCCTGGAACTTCACAGAGTTTGATCGTGTTCTCTACTGTGATGCCGACATTATGTTGATGGGAGGAGTCGACGAGCTATTAGACATTGCAGATATCAAGGTGAGTCCACTATGACTGCTATTATTTAGTTTATCATTTTTTTCTTCCCATCTATATTCATTCTCTAATATTTCTGAACATATGCACCTGCAGGAAGATGAAATCGGTGGGGCCTATTGCCAGCGTCCAGGCGTAATAGATCCATGCTTCAATGGTGGCATGGCTCTTCTCAAACCTTCACAAAAGGCAAGAGCTTGGATTCCCATGCACAGACCCTTATCTGCATAGCTGACCTTCCTTTTGTTATCATTACAGACATTTGATGATCTGATAGGCACCTGGAAAAGTTTAATGGATACAGTGGGCTGTGTTAATGACCAAAGTTACTTTTGGAACTTCTTCAACCAGCCAGGTTTGCCCATCCCCCTTTTCCTGAAAAAAACTAATCTTTTCTTGTATTGTTTGTTTGGATAATGTCTCAACAACTTTTCTTGTGTTCTTCTTGTTTGTGTTGTGTGTAAAACCTCAAGGCCGAAAAATGCATTTATTCCCATTTGCTTACAATGTGAGAAGGCAGAGCCACCATCCGATGCGAATGTACCACGCAGCTGGTTACAAGCCCAAGAAGCCCTGGCTCGTGCCTCACTCTAGGTAAGCTATACCGAGTCTCAACCAGCTACTCTACACATGTGGCATCCTGCCCCTCCGGCTCTCGATCACCTTTGGGGTTGTGATGATGAGTTGTGATAACGAGTTGTGATGAGTTGTATAGGCGTCTGGCTTCTTCTTACTAATCTCATTGTTGG